>JBCEWC010004576.1:0-26930 GCA_038996855.1 Solanum aculeatissimum
AATTCCTCCTCTTCTCCTGCTTTTGTTCCGCCTTAAATTTATTCTACTTAATTTCAGATTCAGTTTTATAACATATATTAATATTATGTATTAGTTATTGTATATTTTATTGTGCATTAAGGTGTATATTATTAATGTATGTATTAGAATTGTTAAGACCCAATTGCCTTTAAAATTGTTTTATATACTACTAAAAAAACTGTAAAAAGATATTAAAAAAAGAGACCTCAAAAATAGGTCGCTAAAAAAAGACCTCAAAAATAGGTCGCTAAAAAGAGACCTCATGAGGTCAATATCCGTATCAATAATTTTTTTAAAATCTTCTTTTCGAAGAGAGACCTCTCGAGGTCTCCTTTTCATTAGCCAAATTCGTTGAACAAAAATACAACCTCACAAGGTCACTATTTGTTAAAATAAAAAATAATAATTTATTTTTTGAAACCTCATGAGGTCTCCATTTCTTAGTTAAATTTAGGCAATGATATTTTAAAATAAAAGACCTCATGAGGTCTCTTAAGTTTACTAAAATTAAAGATAAAAAATAATTCTTAAAATAAATAAAAATTAGAATTAGTTATTATTAAAATAGTAAAAAGGTAAAAATACAAATTAAACCCATGTTTCTTTTCACGTTTCTGAACTTAAAATTATCCCAAGTCTTTTTCCACTTTTGAACTAAAAAAGAAAACCCTCGCCTTGCCTCCCGCCATCGATGTGCCTCTCGTCATCGCTGTGCCTCTCATCTTCGCTGTGCCTCTCGCCACCTTGCCTCCCGCCTCGACTCACTTGTGTAGCGGTTAGTGATTTCTCCATTTTTATTTTTATTTCTGATGCGATGTCATTGTTGATATGTTCAGTTTGACTTTCTGTGTTTCTTTTCCTGATATGTTGGGATTATGCACTGGGAAAGTAGTTTGCTTTCTAGATTTCATGCCTTTTGTTTCAATTTTGGAACTTATTTGTACATTTACCCAATTTGGTGCTAATTATATCTAAGTTACAATATGTGCTAGGATATTTACTGATTTTGGTGCTTGAAAGAATGACAATTAGATGTACATTTAATCTATTTGATAGCAATGTGCTTGATTTTGGTCATATTGGCATTATATGTAGCATTACTAGATGTGCTGATTAGCTTAGTTTTTTGTTCAGTGCCAATTTTTTTTTTTGCAGCGCCAAAAATTAATGTCTCTCTATTTTGTGGATATCTTTTGAACCATTCCCTTAAGGGCTGCTGACGTTAGATCAAAATATTAAGCATTCCATGTCCTCTGGAAGTAGTTTTTCTTACTAGGAGACTGACCTTCTATCCCAGTGAACAATGTTCCACAAAAATCTCGTTTTGGTCACCTTCTTTGGTATAATTGAACTCCAGTAAATTCAACAATGTTTGTTCACACAAATATTCATTTTCTTTCTAGGTGATAGTTTGCTCTTGTATCACAACACTGAATTAGTCCAAGTACTTGTTGTCACAGAAAATTATTGTTATGGCTGCCTTTTGTTTAAAGTCCACGAAATAAATAATTTTCAGGTGTTATTTCCCCTGAAAGTTTGGATGTTATTAACCTTTTCCTACATAGTATTGACATAAACTCTCTTGCTTAGCCACACTGTGCATATTCTCAAAGACTTCGCAACCATAATTCTATCCCAAAGCATCAACCAATCCACATTCTAAGTTAATGTTAGATTCCTACAACAGTACGTTCTTCCCGCTTAACAAATAGCTATAATCAAATGATAATACATCCTTCCTCACACTACAACAGGAAAAACTTAAGTCCATTTATGCCAAGGGAAAAAGTACTACACAACTATACAACCCACCTGTGCCTGTCTCCCCATGCTTCTCTTCTCACCCAGTTTGATGGAGCTAAATTATCTCTCTTGGTGCTGGAATCTAGTTATAAAGAATAACCAAGTAAAGGCAATGAGGTTAAATTTAAGACAACTATATATGAGGATAAGCAAATTTTTTAAAACTCGGCCTAGAACAGGAATGCCTATTGCGCTACAAGAATCTTTTCCTGTCACGAGACATCTGAAAAATATATTAGAATGAAATAACAAAGAAATAATCCGGAGACATGTGAACATAATAGTCATACTATCAAGTCACTTATCCTGAGGACCTTCACATCTTAGAAGATGCATCACCTTCTGGAGAGAAATAGCAAAGGCAAGCATCAGGCTGCTGTTTGAATATTCCCTCCTAGTAAAATTAGTTTTACAAACTAAGAGAGAAAACGAGTTAGCAAAGAAAACCAAAATTAATAAGCAAAGAATGTCAGTCGAGATAACAAAACACACAACACAAACTGTCAGTGATCAGTCATCAAGAAAATCCAACAGGATATTTAAATAAGTTTGAAATCATATGCTAGGAAGCTATGACAAAAGACCATTGTTTGACACTATTAATATTCATCCATAAGGCACCTAATTAGCTCCACCAACACATAAGGTGTGGACTGAACTCATCATCTCTCTGCAAATATCATAATAGTACAACAAGGTTAAAGATGTAAGTCCTAAAACTTCCAACAAGTAAGACATGGAAAGAGGTAAGAAATCATGTGAAGTACTCCAACAAATCCGCCTGTACTACATGCCATTCTTTTTCCCCTTGTAAAAAAATCTTAGCTTTTTATTTGCTTTTCAGATTTTGCCAATTGGCTGCCAGATCATGTTATGGATTATTGAACGTAAACTTTTAGACACTTGTAATTCTTAGTATGCATCTAATTGGTAAAAGGTGTACGTGATTTCACCTTACGACAGTGTTGTAAGTTTCTCAGTAAAGTGACTGTTATCACAGGTTTGCAATTAGAACTACTTCCTCTTATGTCCTTGGCGTGTATGGTTATTTTGTGAAGAAATGTCCTGTGACATTATGTTGTTAATAGAGCAGTTATCTTTCATGGTTTCTATGGTGTTAGAGAGTTTGCTTCATTGTTTCCATGCTTTGGATGTTTCTTTTGATTGAATAATTAAATTTTTTTCTCCGCTTTAGTTTCTAATTGGGAATGCATTGAGTATGTTATTGTAATGCTTAGAAATATTTCTTCTTGTAAATATCTAACCTTATTTTACTTGAATGCTTTTGTTACATAGATGGAAGGTGGTGATAAAAATAAAGGTAAAGGTATTGATAATGCCCCAAAAACAACTATAGATGTCTGACATAGAGTATGCCGGTCTAAAGGCTCAATTAGATGATGCATTGCTTGCTTCAGGAGGGATTCCCCCTTGTTCTGGTGATGTTGCTTGTCCTCCTCGACCTTCTCAGTCTCAACCTACTCAACCTCCATTATATGGTCAACAAAGAAATTTGATAGATGAGTCTAGTAGTGAAGAAGATGACGAGGATCATGTGGCAAACACATTGCGACATTAGTGAAGTTTAAAGTTGTACTAATCTAAATTTCTTACTTTATAGTTATTTTATGAGACTTGTTATATGGTTTGTGGATGTATGATAATTTTGAAATCCTATTATGTGATTAATGACTTTTAGGCTTTTTTGGTTCAATTTTGAATCACTTTTAAGTTAATTTTCATATTGAGTAGAAAATATTTAGTAAATGTATTTTGTTATGTTGTTGGTAACTCTTTGAGTTCGATTTGACTGAGTAAAATATATGTTGAATTAAATGACAGGTGGGAAGCTGCAAAAACAGTAATAAGTTGCCAGTTTTTTTTCAAAAAAAGAGATCTCATGAGGTCACTTTACTGCATTTTATTTTCCAGAAAAGAGACCTCATGAGATCACTTTTTTGTCTTGTATATTTTGAAAAAGAGACCTCATGAGGTCTCTGTTTATATGAATTTTATTAAGTATAGAGACCTCATGAAGTCTCTTTTTGTAAATATAAAATAAATTATAAAATTGAGACCTCATGAGGTCACTTTTAGTAAAATATAAAATAAAAATAAATAATAAAATAGTGACCACATGAGGTCACTTTTTTTAAAAAATAAAAAAAACAATTAGCGACCTTATGAGGTTTCTATTTGGCGACCTCATGAGGTCTCTACAAAAAAATCACCTACATTTTAGAGACCTAGCGTTGAGGTCTCTTTTTTGAGACCTCATGAATATACATAAATAATTTAATATACATAAATTTTAATATCAATAATTATGTGTACTAACTAATTACAAAATTATCAATTAAAAAACGAATATGTGTCCAATTTTTTACTCATCACTTGCCTTCTAGAGAATGTGCACACTTTCTATGCAACATCAACTTTTTTGATGTGAGATATAAGATAAAATAATCTCATGATAAAATGTAGGATTATTTTATTCCATATTTGGTTGAAGGTATTAGGTAATTCTTGGATTATTTATCCCACCATTCTTGTGTTAGTGATGGAATAAGTTATCTTATATACATGATGGAATAACTTATCCCGGATAACTTGTTCTCAACCAAACGACCTAGGGTTTATTTATTCCGTTTTAAAATAGTTCAAGAGAATAATAGGACCCTAGTTAAATTAAGGTGTATTGTTGAAATTTTTATAATAGTTCAAAGAGGTAATTATGCATTATTCCTAGTTTCTTAAATAAATATTTATTTACAATAATATCATCTACGTAAAATATTTATTTTAATATCTTCCTCACTTTAATTTTTTATATTTTTTTTCTTCCATTAATTTCTTATCTTTTCACTTTTGATTATTTTTAAAAAACTGTGTATTTTTAAAAAACATGTCATTTAATTTTAACCTTTTAACTTTTTTATGTTTTATTTGATTTTCTTCACTAATTTGATATCTATTCGAAATTAAATTGTTTCAAATACAAGGCATTTGGGATTAAATTTAAGATCAAATCAAAAGGAAAGACAGAGAAATTAAAAAGAGTAAATAAAACCAATAGAAAAATAAAAGAGAAAAGACAATGAAGGTATAAAAATTCAAAAAAGTTTAAATGCAAGATATTTTTTTTAAAATTACGTGTATAAACTTAATTTAAATACAAGATAAAGAAAATGAGAAGATTATAAGAAAATTAATTTTTTTTAAAATAAAAAAATATATTTACTGACGTGGCAGGTGTGTGTACACAAACACAACCAATTTGTTTAGTTTGAATTGAGATTTTTTAACTTAGATTGTCAATTACGTATTTGAGTTAGAATTGAATTATTTTTGAAGTTAGAAGTTAAAACTAAGAATCAATTAGCAATTCGAAGTTAGAAAACTGGAATTTTTTAACTTAGAAATGCGACTATAAGATGTTGTGTAATGACTCTAAAGGTCATTTTTAAAAATTCTTGGAAAATTATCATTTTACTCCTCTCAGTAGTTGCTTTGTATTCGCGGAGGGTCAAAGTTTTGTACTTCGCATTCGCAGGAGTCACAACCACATTCGCGGAGTACATATCAACCTGGTAGCATTTTAATTTTCTAAAATTGGGATTTATTTCTTTACTTTTTATTTTTGAGCTTTGAGAACTCTTGGGTGGTGATTTGAAAGAGCATTATCAAGATAAATTTATTGCGTAAGTGATTTTAACTCATGGTCTTATATTAGATTTCTTGAATAACACATTTTTCATTTGTTTTTTTAGAAAATTTGAGTTCATATTCTTGTTTAAGGGGAAAACTTGTGTAGAAAAAAGGTTCCCTTCGATTTTTAAGTCAACCATATTGAAAAAAAAAATCGCATGAAATTGCATTTTCCAGAAAGGTCCACAATCAATCCGCGTCGTTCACTTGTTCCTCGATAGTACAAAAGTGTCCTAAACTCATTCCTAGACAAAACAGAAAAAAATTAAACTTAGCAAGAAAATGACCTTGACTGAAATAAGTCCGCGTCGCGGACATGTTCATTACAGGTAATTTTTTTTTGAAAATTTTCATATTTAGGTGGGGGCAATTGAGACTTATTCCTAAACCCTTATATAAGGGATTTCTAAAAAATTTCTCTCATTTTAGCCTCAGTGCACCCACAACCCCCCTAAAATCCTCTCAAATCTTTCAAGTATTCTCTCTCAACATTCATCATAATTTCTAGAGTTTCCAAGACCACTTCATTAAAGACCAAACTTTCAAGTGATTCCTTAAGCTTCTTCAAGTTTTCTCCATCAAGTTTCGAGATTTTGAGATATGTGGGTCTTTCATTCATGGATCCTTCTACTCATGGATCCCCAAAATCTTTTCTACAAATTTCTCTAAGATTAATGATTGATTTCTTATGGGTACTTCTTATTACTCCTATTATGTATGAGAATTACCATCTCATGAGTTGAATTGCATCATTTCCTTTCAAGGGTTCTCTATTATGAGCTATTTTATGATATTCAAAGTTATGAATGTTGTGATACCATGAAATCGATGATTTTGTGAGATGAGTTTCATGTTTTCATGTCTAAGTTTGAAAGATGATATGTGTGATTGTGGTGGGCTGTTTAAGAATGATTTAATTGATGATTTTCACTACATGTCATAAAGTATGATTTCCAAATAATGAGAGTTAATCATATGCTATGAAAGTTCATAAAAGAATATGAATTTTGAGACAATTTTCAAGATGACCTAACTATGGATTTTACTATGATGATGGAGGGTTGTTTGTATGGTTCCAATTGATCATGTTTTACTTTTTTCATGTTCTGTACTCTTTAATTTCATGATTTTGAGTCTGTATGCATAAATTTACCAAGTTTTAGAATTTAGGATATATGATGAGATGTCTCATGTATGATGAAAAGGTTTTACTACATACTTGCAAGTTTATGAATATTATGAAGGTTAAGGACTTCTTTCAATGTTTATGAAAGGTTATTAAATGATGTTTTAATGAGGAATGAAGGCTTATGAGATATTCTATGTTTATCATTGACTTATGAAAAGTTCCCAATGAAGGAATATTGATGGTAGATGATCTCCCATCGAGTTAATGAATGAATGTTGATGGTAGAGGATCTCTCATCTAGTTAATGAATGAATGTTTGATGGTGGAGGATCTCCCATATAAGGAATGATTAAGGAGCTATCCTATGACTTTGACTTTATGATATCAATGGGTTGGGAATTAGATAAATTGCCCTCCCATATGACTTGGAATGATTTTAATGATATGATTATATGACTTATGATTTTCTACACTTGTGAGAGTACTACCTAACACCGAGCGGACTACCTAACACCGAGCGGACTAGAGGCGAATACCTAAGTTCCAAAACTATGTGCCACCTTAGGTAAAGGATTAGAGGCGATTACCCAAATTCCAAAAGGAAAGTACCCTAAAGATAAGGGCTTGAGGCGAGTACCTGATTCCATGAACTAGAGGTGAGTACCCAGTTCACATAAGGCTTAGTAGATCTACTTAGGCATTAGAAGATACACCTTGGCAAAGTGTCTTCCCCCTTTCTTCCAGTGTAGGGAAAACATTGAGACTCCATAGATTAGATCACATGATTTATGTCAGTTATGGTCTCTCTCACTATGTCATATGAACGTCCCAAAGACTTATGTTGTATCACACTTTTGGCTTATGATTCTCTCACATATGTTCAAGTTCTTCCCATGTCCCCAAAATATCCTTTTATGAGGATTTATGATGGTTCCTTCATGTTTTGTCCAAAAGATGTTTACGACTATGGTGGGTGGTTCAAGATTTGCATACTTATTATTGTACAATTTCAAATTATTTCCTCTCATGTGCTTTTGGTTCCTTGTTACTACTAATCGTATTTCTCATAAAGGTATATGACTTTCTTTTCAAGTATGTATGGTGCCCTTCATTATGATTACTAATGTTTCATTTATAGTAAGACAATTCTTTCTTTGATGTAAAAACATTGTTTTTCTAAAAGGTATGACTATTTTACTTATGCATGGTAACCTATATTCCTTATTATTCCAAGTTTAAGTATTTTATCATGAAATCAATTAAGTGTTCATTCCTTACTTTCCACATGTATCATCCAATGTGGCATCGCTTGAGAAATATTTTAAATGATCATATTGTTCACTAGTTTATGAGTTATGTTTTGTGCATTGCATGCCCACATACTAGTACATTCAAAGTACTAACACATACTTTTGCCTACATGATTTTATCATGTAGGGACTGATTCTCCTCAATATCTTCCATGTGGCTAGTTGGCTTGGTTGAAGATTGCTATTGGTGAGTCTTCCATTCCGAGGATAACAACCACTTTCATTCATGCTTATGTTAAGACTTTTCTATTTTAGATATTTACTATTGAGGGTGAGCTCGGGAGATGTCTTGTGCCCGTTCCACTCATGCTAGAGGCGTTGTTGCATATTATGAAGTATTTGACTCTTATGAAGCTTATGTAATACTTTAAGACTTCCTTTAGTCCCTATCCCTTGTATGTGTTGTTGAATGTTGTTGGCATGCGATGAAAGTCCTAAGCCTCTATTTTCCCTATAGATTAAGTCGTACTTACCCTCCCATTAGTCTTTGCTTGTTATGTGATGGTGAAAATTTCTATTCCCTTTTTATCCCCATAGTGTGAGTCCAAAGCTCCACTTTTCTTAGATTCAATATGTCATGCATGAGGATGCTTTGATAAAATTATTCATGAGAGATAAACATGACATCCTATCATCATACATATGTGAGAGGTAGGCCATAACCGACATATAAGACCAAGCGATCTACTACTTGGAATCTAATATAACTCCCTATGTTGGCACAGGAAGACTACTTGCCAAGTAGAACTTCGTCCTCATAGCATATGCATCATAAAATCATAAAAATGGTTTATATGGATCCACTAGCCTAGCCTACAAGGGATCCTATGGTGGCACATAGTTAATGAGAAAAGGAGACTTTATATAAGGACCCCTTAGGTCGATCCCCCACCTCCTAATCTTATTCAATGCTAAGTCAATCCCACAAAATACATTTGAAAACATATGATAATCATAACCATTCATAAGTTTTTAAAAGCATAACGTCGTCATCATCATCATATATATATAGAGTAGCTCATCTAAACATATGATCAAACATGGGACCCATCTTTGATGAGAATTTTCCTTTCACCATCATCGCCATTCATAAACATTAGGGTCTTAGGTCACCCTCATCATTGGAGATCATGTCTCCTTAGAAAACTTTGATATGCTAATTGGGTGGGATCATGCATGCAACTTTAAATCATGTAACTCAAGAGGACTATGCATGAAAGTAGTGAGATTTATCATTTTAAATCATCATTAAAATAACCCACCACAATCATACATATCATCTTTGAACTTTAATTTAGACATAGAGTCATGCAATTCATCTCATAAAGTCATCAATTTCATCATAATATCATAGTATCATAACTTTCATAGCTTGAATTTCATAAAATAAATCATAGAAGAAAACCCTTGAAATCAATTTATGCAATTTCATGTAATAGATGTATAATCTCAACATAATTCATTCTTAATAAGGTAATTAGGAAGAGCCCATAAGAAATCACCATTAAGACTTGAGGGATTTAGAAAATTAGGTTTGGGACTCCATGGGTGGAAGAACCCATGGATGAAGAAACTCACATACCTTTTAGACCTTGAAACCTAAAGAAGATGACTTGAGAACTTTAAGAATCTCTTTTTGAAGCTTTATCTTCAATGGAGAAAGTTTGATCTCCAAAAAATTGAAGAGACTTGATAGCAAATTGTTTTAGAGAGAAGTTTGAGAGGATTTGGGGGAGGGGTGTTTAGAGAGAGGATTGGGTCTAAAAATAATAGAATTTTCATACATTTACATATATAAAGGTGTTGGTATAGGTCCCAACTAACTTTCCAGGCAAAAAACAAAACTCAAAAAAATTTGAACTATGCGGGACCAGGGGCGCGACATGGACTTTTTGCGCACTCAACTGGTTTGTGAAATTTCACTCAAAAAATTATTTATTGATACAAGTGACCTAAAAATTGAAGGTGACCTTTTTCCTATAAAATTTTGCCTTCTGGAAAAGAATATGAAGTCAAATTTATGAAATAATGCATGGATTTTAATATATTTAAGAATTACATTATAGGGTCTTTCCGAGCTACACTGGGAGGTGTTACAGCACCCCATAGAGATAATGTCGCCAAACCTTCAATGCAAATACAAAGGTGAATAATTCGAGATCATGGGTTAGATATTTCCTTTCATGCACCTTCAATTTCCTTGAGACATAGGTAATGACTTTTTCATGTTACATCAACACATAACCCAAGCCTTTATGCGAGGCATCACAATACACAACAAAACCATCCTGACCTTCGAGCAATGTCAAAATAGAGGCCGGAGTAAGACGATCTTTCAACATTTGAAAACTTTTCTCACATTCATCAAACCATTGAAATTTTATCTTTTTTAGGTCAACATCATCAATGGAGAGGCAATAGAAGAAAATCCTTCAACAAATATCCGATAATATCTGACCAAATCTAAAAAGCTCCTAATGTTGGATGGAGACAATGGTCTAGACAATTCTTCACTGCCCCCGTCTTCTTTGGATCAACTCTAATACCATCACCCAAAATAATATGGCCAAGAAAAGACACCTCCCTTAGCCAAAACTCACACTTGTTAAACTTGGAAAAAAGTTGCCTATCTCTCAATGTTTGCAACATAATCCTCAAATTATCGTCATGCTCCTTTTTATTCAATGAATAGACCAATATATCATCTATGAACACAATCATGAACATATCTAAATATGGTTTGAAGATCCCATTCATCAAATCCATGAAAACGGTGGGAGGGTGGAAGCATTTCTAAGTCCTAATGCGATAACCAAAAATTCAAAATGACCATACTAAGTTCTAACCAACTTTGGAATGTCATCCTCTTTCACCCTTAACTGGTGATACCTAGACCAAAGATCAATATTAGAGAAGTAGCTTACACCGTGTAGTTTGTCATGTAGGTCATCAATCCTCAAAAGTGGATACTTGTTTTTGATAGTCACCTTATTCAATTACTGATAATCCATACATATCCGAAGTGAATCATCCTTCTTCCTTACAAATAATACGGGAGCATCCCATGGAGACACAGTAGGCCTTATGAACCCTCTATAAAGTAAGTCCCTTAATTGTTCCTTCAATTCTTTAAACTCCCCCAAGGTCATTCGATATGGAGGTATTGAAATAAATTGAGTGTGATAAAAAGATTAATACCAAAGTCAATTTCTCTTTTGAGAGGAATACCGGGCAAGTCATCGGAAAAGACATCGAGAAACTCATTAACTATAGGACCGAATCAAGAGTAAGAATATTGGACTTAACATCCATGACTTGGACCACATGATATATGCACCCTTTGAAAATCATTTTCATAGCCTTCACATAAGAGACAAACTTATCCTTGAACACTAAATTTGTTCCATTTCACTCAAGAATGGACTCATTAGGAACTTGGAATGTGACCCTATGGGTTCTACAATCAATAGAAGAATAAGATGCATGCAACCAATCCATACCAAGAATAATGTTAAAATCAGTCATGTCAAGTCTAATAAGATCACATGGAAAGACTTTATGCAAGATCGACACTGTACAATTTCTATAAATTTTCTTGGATATGATGGACTCACCAATTGGAGTATAGATCGACTAAGGATCTAACAGGACTTTGGGAGACATATCAAACTTTATGGCAAGGTAAGGAGCAACAAAAGACATATTAGCACTGGAGTCAAGTAAAGTATGCACATCATGATCAAAGACTCTTAACATACCGGTGACCATATCAGGAGACTCCTCAACCTCTTGCCTAGCATACAAAGCATAAAATTGGTTATCACGTGGACCACCTACTTGAGCTTGGGAACCTTGTTGCATTTTTCCTCTTTGAACCATTAGATCTTGTGGACGTCCATCTCTACCTTTGTTAGAGACATTAGGACAATCGACAATCTTGTACTCTTACACAACCAAAGCAAACATTTGTACCTCTTGCTCATGGATGTGGCACGCTTCACACCTATGAATAAGACTCTACTAGAAAAGGCATGTTGGACTCCCTAAGATGCTTTCAAACTTTATGCTTTGATACTAAGTTTGTCACGAGTTAAATCTAGGGTCTAGTCTTGACATAATGAATGTGACACCAGAAGACACCCCATCCAAGCCTCTTGACCATATCATAGGCATACACAAAGTAAAGTAAGAAAACATAAAAGAGTAAGCAAGCAGAACATATGAATATCAAGTCATAGTTTCCCTTAGGAGAATTACAACATCTTTAGTCCAAAGCATGCCTCTACATCATAGATCTTGGCGAGGACTAGAACATGCTACTAGCTCACCCTCAAGATAGAATAACCACGAAATCATAAAGTCCTAACATGAAAGCATAACATGAACTAGGCTTGTCCCCAAAGCATGGAAACTCAGTAACAATCTTCAAAGCTCAATATCCAACTCTAACCACAAAATGGAGAAATAGTCTCGTTGTCTCCCATCCCTATATTGTTAGATCATGTAGCCAAAGAAGTATGGGTTAGTATGTGTAATGTACTAAGTATGAAGGTATTCCATACATCAAGAAACATCATAAAATAATATTAAATATTCATAATAATAATCAATAGAATAAGCACAAAATATGAATAATCAATGCATGTTTAAAACCATGAGTAAAAATATCATAAAACCTTTCATCACCTAGCATACATATATGAGAATAAGACCATAACCGTTAGTAATACCATGTGTACTATTACATGGAATCTCGATGTTCTCTACACCGAGCAAAAGATGAGTCTACTTTATCAAGATAGACTCTACCTCACCTTACGAGATCTTTCCTATTTTGGCGGGTGATTTAATAAGAACCTTATGGGATTATTCCTATTTTGGTGTATGTTTTACATGTGTGGATCCACTAACATAATACCATATAGGCATATAATCATAAACCTATGGTGACACATAGTTATAAAACTTGAGGATTTATATAAGGAACCTTGGAGATAATTTCCCCTCACACAAGCTCATTCAGTGCTAATTCATATCCCACGAAATACATAATCATGCATATACATAGCTTTTTAATATAATTCATACTTTATCAAAATCATACTTTCATAGCTTACAACATTGGCATCATAACTTCATAAAAAAATATCTAACCTCATAGGAATAGTCCATCGACATAACCTTTCATATATTGTGGGTATACTCCCTATCTTATCATTATTTCATCAATATTATGATTTTAGGTCATCCTCATTATCATATCATAATTATCATAACATCATCATCATCATTATTAAAACATACTTTTCATAATTTGAACCATAATTCATGAAAATTATAACTTTGTCATAGGAAATTAGGGCAATGTGTGAGTTCATGAATTGAGCTAAAAATATGCAATTAGATGAAAATCATGTAATTGAAATCGATTTGAATCATTAGTAAAGGAACCACATCAATTCAATAAGCCCTAAACATTATATACTTGAAATCACTTCAATCCTCTTGGAAATCATATAAATCATGAAATTCTTCATAATTCATACATAAATAGGTATAATAGTCATGTAGGAATCGTTATCCAACCATTTGGAATGTCATTATAAAAAACCTTAAAAATTCATGCTTAAACTTTGAGAAAAAGGAAAAATTAAGTTAGGCTTCATGGATGAATCTAGTCCATGAATGAAACCCTAGACACCTCAAGTCAGAATTCCTAAATTTGGAGAAGAAATTTTAAAAATTCATTTGCCAAACCTTAAAACTCTAGCTTCAATGAAGAGAATCCTTAGAGAGAGAATTTATGAGAACATTGGGAGAGGTTTTGAAGTGAATGAACTGGAATGAAATAAGATTGGATTTTATAGGAGTTAAGTCAGTTAAGTTAGTTAGAAGGGTTAAAATGATATAGTTTAGGGGTTAAGTGAATTGAAAATAACCAAAAAGCCCTTCACTTAAAATCTGGCGGACTCGTCTATGAAATCTCTTTTATGGCCCATAAATCATTCCACGGGTCGTGCTTGACTATCTTGAAATGTGTATCACAAATATTTTAGCTACTAGAAATTGCATATTCAAAACCACGAACCAACAACACAGTCCGTAGTTCCATTTACGAATCGTAGATCCCCTTGTGAAATCTCTCAACAATAGAAACATATTCATTCCTCAGGTTTCTTTTCACGATCTAGTCTACGAGCCGTGGTTCCATTCACGACCAATCATATTCCTCGTACAATGATTTTTGATGACTCAACAATTTTCCAACTTTCTGGACTCCGATCCATGAGACCTTTTTACAATCCATGGTCCAATCCACGAGCCGTATATTGACTTGTGAAACTAGCCAGTCTAAAAAATATTTACAACTTTCCATTTTCCAGGCATTTCAACATGTAAGGTGTTACAACCAATTAGTATTTTGAGTGTTTAATGCATAAAATAAGAGTACAAGCTTTTCCAAAACACAATAACAATACAGACTATCTCTAAATACAAAATAAAGATTAGTCGAAATACAATGGAATGGAAATTGACAACTTCAAACACCAAAAGCTCACCATAATCTCCAAAATCCTTAGCCTACTTTGCACGAAAGGAAGTAAACCATGGGTACTTTTACTACGATTTGCAGAGGGTGAAAGTGTACTATGAGTACCAAACAAATGGTACTCAACGGGCGTAGGCCGATTGAGCTCCACAGATAAAGCAAGTATATACTCAACATGTAAATAAGATAAGTACAACACTAGTAACAAAATAATAAACAAGATATATGAGATGAAGAAAAGAAGGCTAGAAGCGTACCTGGGAGAATAACAACTACCATATGCTAGCAAGAAAGAACAAGCCAAAATATCTACTAAACAAGCTGACAAGCAATAGAAAACACCAAAAACTTATAAACAACCTAGCCACCTAAGAACTAATCCATCCTAGTCTAGAAAGGTACCATATTTAACCCAAAAAGGAATAATCACTAACTACCAGTGCAACACAAGTATGTACATATATGATCAAATAATAATCGATTGACATCCCATACTACCAACGTTTCAGTTAGCAAGTAAAAGTCCTAATCAGCATCCCATAATACCCAAAGACTAGACAACAAATAATATACAGGTGACGGGGATGCATGAGAATATTAAATATATATGAAGCCCCTCTGCAGCATGCGACCAAAAGTGTATACGTACTATCCAACTAACCAAGTCTTATCATCATCATTATCCATGTCGGTGGTACTGGTGAAATAATAATAGTAGCCATATCTATGATGATCTTAAAGGTCATTTTTTAATTTATTAATAAATTATTATTTTATCCCTCTCGTTAGTGACCTTGATTTATGATTGATTGTTTTGAAAGTTGATTTTTAGAAATTTTATAAGAGCTAAGTTTTTTGTCAAAGATTGAATTTTTGAGGTTTGAATTGCCAAATTTTGAGTCATTCAAAGATTTGAGTGTCAAAATGGAATTTCATCAATTCTATTAGCTTTAGAATATGAAAATTGGCCTAGGAAAGTTGTCAGAATCAGATTTGAAGTTGTTACGTGCATTTTAGGTCTAAAGTTAAAAATTGAGTTAAAATTAGAGTTTTGGTTGACTTTGATCAACGTATTTAAGTTCTGATGCCAAGATTGATTTACTGATTATTATAATGATCCGGGGAGGTGATTTTTCTACTAAAAATAGCTTTGTCATAATTTTTTAATCCCCCGGTATCATTTTGATATTTCAAGTGGCCTAAGTTAGAATTAAGGCGCTTGATCGAGTTCTGGGTCAAGTCTGAAATTGAAAATACATGGATTTTGTAGGGTTCTGAAATTGAAAATACCGGGGCATTAAGATCGAGTCTGGAATATCAAAATTAGTAGGGTTGCATATATGGATTTTGTATATGGGGTTCTGAACAAATCCCGAGGGTTGATTCTGAGCCTTAAAATTGATTGAAAAATATTTTTGTTGTGTTCTAATACAAGTCTTGCTATAGCGAAGACTTGAACGGTTTAGTGGCCTCTCTATAGAGAGGTGTGTTTTTCTATTTACGAAGGATAATAAAATAGTTTAGATATCACTATAGAGGCATCAGAAAGGTGTTTTCAGGCTCCTGTATACCTATTTTTGAATATTTTCTCCATTTTCAAATGTTGAGAGCTTGACTTGGACGTCTTTTGATTAATTTTTTGAAGGTTTGTATTTACAAAAGTATTTTTCACTTCTCTTATCATTACCCATTAACTACCCCTTGATTTTAACAATCAAATTTGGAAGATTCTATTGAGAAAATTGGTAGTTTTCACGAACTACGAGAATTTTTATGGAATTTTTTTATTATGAACTCATTTCAACTTCGTTACTGAATTGATTTTCACTAGTGGGTTCCTAATCATGAGAGGAACATTTTCATATAAATTGTTTTTCAGATTTTGACATTGATTTTTTGTAGTGAATTTTCAAACAATTTTTTTCTTTTTCCCAAATTGCTTGATTTTGGTGTTGTTAGTGTTGTATTGTGATTGTGAATTTGTGTCACGACCCAAGCCAAGGGCCTAGCTATAACACAGTGAATGAGCTTCCCATAGGAACCACAAACTAACCCCTTAGAATTTAATAAAATATTCAAGGTAAATCAATGAGAAATACATAAGCTAAAGTTTATACATAACATGTCTCATAATCATGAGGAAGACAATAGCATAAGAGTGTACAAGTCTGAAATTGAAAATACATACATAGGTCTAATACATGCCTCAAACTCATGACATAATATGGGGGCTCAGAAAAACCCTGGCTAACCCTGAACATAAAGAAAGACTGTCTCTAGAACATAAACATAGTATGAATAGTAAGATAGATGGCTATGTCCTCAAAACATGAGGACTCACCCAAGTTGGATCATCAAAATATCGGGACCTAGTCATGGGGATAGATGATAGGATCACTTGCACCTGCATTGTGATATGTAGGCATAAAGTATGCATTAGTACTTTTGAATGTACTAAGTATGCGAGCATGCAATGTAAAATGGGCATGATAAAAACCTACATTAAATGTTAGATCACAAGGGTATATAAATAGAAGAGAAGTATATAGAAGAGAATACCATATCAAGATTCCTTAAACCATGATGAATGAATGCCATAATACATAAATATAAGTGAGGATGGAACCTCAACTGACATGTAAGACCATGCGAGCTATTAAATGGAATCCCAATGTTGTCTCTACACCAGAGAAAGAGCAACCTACTTGCCAAAGGTAGACTATACCTCACATTACAAGCCTTACTTATTTCAGAGAGTGGTGGTACATACATAATCATAATCATCCATAAAGAGAATAAAGATGAACCTATAGTGGCATGTAGTTATGAGAAAGGTGGGCTTTATATAAGGGCCCTTAGGGATAGTCTCCCACCCTCAATCTCATTCGGTGCTAAGTCATCACCCCATGAAATATACACACACACACACATATATATAGATATATAGATGAACTTGCTTGTAATAGGATCATAAGTCATTTCAAATCATCATGCATGCATACTTGGGCTTAAAAGCCAAATAATACTTCAAAACATGATTATATGCATATGAATAGCTCATTCATAACTTGTACATGATGGAGTATACACACCCATAAGTTCTTAAAGCCATATCATAATCATTATTGTGATCATAGTCATATCATAATCATACTTTCCTGAAACCATGTTCATAACCATAACTAGTAGTCAAATCCATATCAAAACTTCATGAAAAACCTTATTCATGCATGATATGACATGAGGAGTGAGTGTAAAGCATGGTTACGTGAAATTAAGACTTAAAAATGATAATACGATAGAAACATGCATAATCCATGTAGAAATAAATATTCAGACCATAATTGAAAATATCCATGTATGAAATTGTAGTTTAAAGGGACATGTGAGGTCATAGATCATGGAAACCATGTCAATCACTGGAATAAGAAGTAATTCATGCTTAAATCACCATTTCATAATGACCCATATCATAATTCATCAATTTGAAGCTAAAACATGAAAATCATACTCGAATTATACTTAAAGTTCATGAAAATCGATGAAGAGATTTTAGACTCCAAGGTTGAATTGAAACCAAGGATGAATACACATATACCTTGATTATATTAAGGAGTTTGAGATGAATTTAGCTTGAACTTGAAACCCAAACAAAAGCTTAGCTTGAATCCTTGAAGAAGAGTCTTAGAGAGTGTTTTTAGGACTACATTGCCGAGACTAAGCGTTAAGCTTGAATAAAGTATTAGGAATAGTATATGGATTGATTTAGGACTTAAAGGAATGCACAAAAGTCTCAGGATTGGGCCAAATTACCAAAAGCCTTTAATGAAAATGAGTCAAAAAATGAACTGGGGTAAAACTGTGAAGCTCTTTATGGTTTGTGGTAACCTCTCGTGAACCTACCCCCATGCTCAAAATGGCGCTTGTCAAGGTGAGGTGGCCTTTCACAGACCATACCACAGTCCGTGGTGAGGTCGACGAGCCATGGGGGTGCCCATGGTGGCACACTTCACTTGGAAGTCCACTTAAAATCCAAGGAAATCCCAAAAATGCCGAGGGTCCCTTCACGAGCCCTTTTACGGCTCATAGACTCTTCCACGGCTCTGAAGGGGTCCTTGAAAGGGCAACCTGGACATAAATTGTAGGAAACCCATTCTAGATCACCATTAAGGCCTTGCGAAGTCCAGGTCCTTACATCATCTCCCCCTTGAGATCATTCATCCTCGAATGAGCTAGAACATGGCCTAAATAGCTTGAATTGAACTTGAAACAACCCAACATGAATGCACATTGCAAAAATCAACATTTGTAAGTATGAAATCATTAAACCCATGCTATAAATATCATTCAAATCAATTTCATGCACATGTATGCATGCCATGAGATGAAGACATAGAAATGAAGAAATTCAGACCATTTAAGCATGAAGAACCTAGTACCTTAGGCTTGAGTAAATTGGAATAGATAAGGGGTATCGCTTTATCATATCTAATTTTTCGCTTCCCATGTAGCACTTTCAATATGTTAATTCTTCCAAAGGTCTTTAATCAATGCAATATCCTTGTTAAAAAACCTCTTCACTTGCCTATCTAAGATCTCAACTGACACCTCTTCATAAGTCAAGTTGTCCTCAATGTCAAATACCTTCCAAAGACACATTCGTACTAGGATCACCAACCAACTTCCTCAAAATAGACACATGGAATAATGGGTGAATGAAACTCATATCCGAAGGCAACTCCAATCTATAAGTCATATTGCCAATCCGCTCAACTATCTCATAAGGGCCTATATACCAAGGACTTAATTTGTCCTTCTTACCAAAATGCATTAGACCCTTCATAGGTGAAACCTTCACATACACCCATTCACCAACATAGAACTCAAGGTCTCTTCTCCTAACATTCGAGTAGGACTTTTGATGAATTTGAGCCATTTTCAACTTCTCCCAAATCAATTTCACCTTCTACATAGTAGCTAACACCAAATCAAGATCAATCAATGCCATCTCACTTATCTCAATCCAACCCACTGGGGATTTATATTTCCACCAATACAAAGCCTCAAATGGTGCCATTCGGATGCTAGCATGATAATTGTTGTTGTAGGTAAAGCCTCAAATGGTGCTATTCTAATTCTACAGTATTAATTGTTATTGTAGGCAAACTCAATAAGCGGTAGATGATCATCCCAATTACCTTTGAACTCCGACATACAAGCCCTCAATAGTTCTTCCAAAGTATGAATTATCTCTTTAGCTTGTCCATCAATTTGAGAATGGAATGTGGTTGTAATGACCCAACCTAGGGTCTAGTTATCACACGATGAATGAGACACCTGAAGGCACCTCAATCAAGACATCTCAATATGTCAAGCATTCATAGGCATAAAAACTCATAGATTTGCAAAAATAAAGGGATAGGGTCTATGGAACGTCATATGAAAATGAAGTAACATTAAAAATAGACATATTGTCCATAAAACATACCGAATAAACCTAGGATGGACGGAACTAGCATTGGTTGATTTCCATCAAATAGAAAAGACTCCAAAAGTTAACAACATAGAATGTAAAAGCCTCTAAAGGCCAACATATACATCAATCTAAAAATACAAAACAAGAAGGAAAATGGTAGAGTCCCAAACTAAGGACTCAACACAAATAAACTAGTTTTGAATGTCAGAGAACTAGCCACGAGTCGGGGGAGGAGCACCTGTCCCTATATGGTTAAATCATGCAGGCAAAATATGTATTAGTACTTTTGGAATATACTATGTATGTGAGATACAAATACAAACATGAAATTGTAATGCCATCATTTATAAGTAAGGACTTACATGCATGGGACGATAAAGGTAACATTAACATGAGCTTAAGCATGCACAAGGAATATCGTTCAATATGAGTAAATTTCATGCATAAATGGAACACATGTGATGGAACCATGTCATAGAATCATAAACCTTGAAAGAGCAGACCATAACCAACATATAAGATCATGTGAGCTACTACATGGAATCCAGCATAACCCTCCAAATTGGCACGGGGAGAACACTTGCCGGGTGGAACTCCATCACTTCGCATGTATCATCATATATCATAATGGCCTATATGGATCTACTAACCTAGCCTACAAAGGCTCCTATAGTGGCACATAGTTAATGGGGCAAAGCGTTGCTTCTAGGGTTTCCCTACTGAACCCCACCTCAATGCCTCATTCAGTGCTAAATCATCCCACAGAATCTTTACCCATATACTTAGTCAATTTATGACACTTAGAATCATAAAT
Organism: Solanum aculeatissimum; assembly: GCA_038996855.1. NCBI lineage: Eukaryota > Viridiplantae > Streptophyta > Magnoliopsida > Solanales > Solanaceae > Solanum > Solanum aculeatissimum. Next base: position 20,812 of record JBCEWC010004576.1, read on the forward strand.
AGCAATCTCAAGAGTAACTCAAAACTTAAAGGACCACCAAGTAAGTATTGTCCTGTCATGACCGAAAATGAATCGCAACTAAAGAAAACTAAAATAAAGCAGAAATACATTCATATAGCATAATAAACCTCCCAAAACCTGGAGTCATGAGTACAAGAGCATCTAAATACAGTACTGGAGAGTAAAATACAAATGTCTCAAGGAAAATATAAGACTGTCTCATAATATCTGATACATAGTCTGAAAGATAGAAGTAAAAGGGAATCCCAAAGATCTACTACGACTCGAAGTTTGAGCCTCACCGTAGGGATCCAGATGATATAAAAATACTTGGGTAGAATGATCAACTAGCTTGTCCTGAACCCTGTGTACAATCTGCAGGGAGGAAGTAAAGTAGGGGTAAGTACATCAAAATATACCCAATAGGTTCAACCGACTGGGTAAGAGAAATCAAACAAGTATGTAATAAGGAAGAATCCTAACACCTGCATCACAAGGTTAGTACATAATAACATATACAAAGATAATGATAAATATTACAATAGACAATGATGCAAAACATATGAAGTGTATGGATTCAATGGCATCACAGGCCATAGATTAGGTAGAATCACGGCCGTCGTAGGGCCGATGTACACATCTATCGAGCTGAAGCTACTAGATAAAACTCGAGGGCATCACAGTCCATGTACTCAAATGAGTTAGGGCGTCGTAGGCCTCAGATAGTATATGTACAATATATGATATGTGCATGCCAATGCCAACATATATAATTATGGCATGCACATACCAATGCCATAATAGAGTAAGATATGTGCATACTAATGCAACAATAGAGTAAGATACATGCATATCAATACAACAATAGAGTAAGCTATGTGCATACTAATGCAACAATAGAGTAAGATATGTACATACCAATGCAATAAGAGAGTAAGATAAGAGATGGCTTACAGGTAATGCTAAATAGGGACAACGGTCATAGCATCACAAAGGCTAGATCAAGACCATCAATTAACACCACAAGTCCATCAATAAGCCATACTAACATCCCTTTTTCATCAATGATCAATTTCTAACAAATCTAGACTCCACAAGTCACAAAATATGCTTTTAAATCCCATAATAGATCATGAATAATACCAAGTTTCCACAAATCCCTTTCAGGGTATAACGAGTCTCACAATATCATAGTAGTGTTCAAAGGCCTCATATCTTAAGTATTCAATTTAATTTATCGATAAGATCATAATATACTCAATATTCGGCATAACCAGATCCACATATCATACAATACTAACATAACAAGCCATTTACTCATGAATTAATCTACATATTAAATTACCCCATGACATACTCAATGAGTAAAATCCAGTCCCAAAAAGGTTAGCCAAACCTACCTCAGTGCCGAAACTACACTCAAACAAGCTCTCAATCAACTCAAGCCTCCAAATGATCCTCAAGTTGACCAATCACCATCAAAATCAGATACTCCGTGTCAAAAGGAGCATTCGTTACCCATATTGGTATAGCTTAGGCTTAGGAAACAAATAGTCAATTTTAGGGCTAAAATTCAAAGTTTTCAATTCTAAAATTGACTTTGAAATCTAGTTTCACTTGAATAACGGCGTCCATGGGTGAAAATCTCACTAAAAATGAGTTTAAAATGGGTAAGAAATCAACATTCAAAGTTTATAAATCATAGTATAAGAATCCCCAATATTGAACATTGAAAATCATGAAACTTAAGTTGAAATCAAGATAAAAGTAAAGGAAAATGATCAAATTAGTGTTAAAATCACTTACCCAAAATATCTCTTCTCAAAATCGCCCTATAAATCTCCTAGTTCATGAAAATGGCTAAAAATAGTGTTTCCCGAGTTTTAAATAGTATTGGCATCAAAACTACTCCGTGAAGGCGGGTGGGTCTCGTGAACATGGAGTTGAGGGGTCAAAATGACCTCTGCGATTGCAGATACCAACCCGCAAATGCAGAGTGTAGCAGGGGCAGGGGGTGTAACACACGCACTCCGTGAACGCGGAGCCCATCCCCCGAACGTGGAGTGATACCAAACGAGCCCTTATTCACGAATGCAAATTGAACCTCCACGAACGCGGAGGTAAACATACCTAAGCTTCGGCGAACACGGGGGCTTCTCTGTGAACGTGGAGAAGGTTTATACCTGCACCACAAAACAACAAAAACCAGCAACAAAGTCCAAATTCCCTACTCGAAATGGACCCCCAAAACTCATCTAAAATTAGAATTACGCAAACTCCATATATATCCATACTAGAAACAATGATCTCAACTCAACGAAATTATCATAAATTGATTTCAAGGCCTCCTCGCCATATTTACCAATTCGATTCGATAAAACTAGTTTAAAACTCAAAATATCAAAACTTCCCTCGATAACTACAAAAATTATTCCGAGACCATAACTAGCATTAGTTTCACCATCCGAAACTATTGGAACTATCAGAATTCTAATTTGAGCTTCTGAAGTCAGAATGTTGACAAAAGTCAAACTTTGGTCTTAGAAACAATTAAAATCACAACTTAGGGGCCTAAAAACCTCATTTTAACTCCAAATTTAGTTCTGCAACTTCATGTAGTTTAGTTTTAACATTCTGGAACTAATAAAATTGACGGATCCCAGATCTAACACCAAAAAATTAGAATAGTACAAAAACTTATTTTTTCAATAATTTAAGATTCCAAAAGTGCCAAAACTCATATTTGCCATTTTAAAATTCTGGATTTCAGTTTCAATCATTCAAATAGTTTAAAATAGTCCCAAAGCAACTTATTGAAGGATAAAATAGTAATTTTCACAAATAAGGTCAAAAATGACCAACCAGGTCATTACATCATTCACCACTAAAAGTAATGTTCATGCTCAAACATAAAGAAAAGAGGAGTTCCTAAAGCCTTAATAAGGTTGGGATATTTGGCCCATATATCCGACTTTAACTCCCAAGTAGCCTCATCAACAGAATGGTGCCACCACTGAACCTTCATAGAAGGTATATCCTTGGATCTCAATCTCTGGACTTGCATGTCCAAAATAGCTATAGGCTCCTCCTCAAAGGTCAAATATGAACCCAGCTCAACAGAGTCATAAGAGATCACATGGGACTCATATGGAATATACCAATGAAGCATAGAAACATGAAAAATAGGATGAACAAATGATAACCTTGGTGGTAATGCTAGATCATAGGCAACCTCACTAACTCTCCTCTAAATCTCAATGGGCCAATGAATCTGGGACTGAGCTTGCCCCTCTTCCCAAATCTCATCACACCCATTATGGGAAAAATCTTTAGCCAAATACTATCACCAAGAGAGAACTCCAGAGGTCTATTCCTCCGATCAACATAGCTCTTTTGGCGACTCTAAGCTATCAAAAGCCTACCCTTAATAAAATGAACTTGATCCATGGTATCTTGAAGTAGGTCCACACTCAACAAATCATCAGTACCTAAGTCAAACCATCCAATGGGTGATCTGCACCTCCAACCATAAAAGAACTCAAATGGTGCAATCTAGATACTGGAATGACAACTATTATTGTATGCGAACTCTACCAAAGGTAGGTGCCAGTCCCATAGGGCACCAAAATCAATCACACAAGCCATAGAATATCCTCCAACACATGAATGGTGCGCTTGGACTGACCATCTATATGGGGGTGGAAAGCTGAACTCAAATCCACTCTAGTATCTAGACCACGCTATTGAGCCTGCCAAAAATGAGAGGTAAACACATATCCTCTATCGGACACTATATGACCTAGCTAATTGCTTCACACTGTAGCTAGTCTTCACTGGTAAGAAGTGAGTCGACTTGGTCAAATAATCAACCACTACCCAAACTGAATCAAACTTGCTCAAAGCCATTGGCAAACCTGTAACAAAGTCCATATTCACTCTTTCCCACTTTTACTTGGTAGTGGACATTTTTTGCATCGATCCACTGGGCTTTTAGTGTTCATGTTTGATCTGCTAACAATTCAAACACTTTACCACAAATTCAGTTATGTCCCTTCTCATCCCAAACTACCAATAATGCTATTTAAGGTCATGGTACATCTTAGCTACACATGGGTAGATGGAATACCTAGAAAAATGGGCCTCATCAAGAATTAGTCTCACCCAATCTCCTACTTTGGGTACATAAACTCTACCATTTATCCTCAAAATGCCCATAGAATTAATAATAGCTGCCTTAGCTTCACTCCTCAATACTTTGTCATGAATCAAGCATAACTTGGGGTCCTCAAACTGATGAGCACATATCTGATCAAAAAAGAAAGATCTAGCCTCAACAAAAGCCAAAATACTATAAAGAGGAAAATATCCAACCGAACCATCTATCTAGTAAGAAACTGAACCTTTAAGGCTAGGGACTTCTTCTAAACTCTCAAAAATGCCAAGATCCCTACACTAGTAGCCTTTTGGTTCAAAGCATCTACCACAACATTTGCCTTCCTAGGGTGATATAGAATAAAGATATCATAGTCCTTAAGAAACTCCAACCATATACGCTGTCTCATATTAAAGTTAGGCTGAGAAAAGATATATTTTAGCCTCCAGGAGTAGGGACTACATGTGACATGGAGAATGAGAATCTGAGAGTCCTCAAACAAGCCATCTTAGCATCATTTACATATTATTAGTTCAAAAGCACATAATTTAACAAGAAACACATAATTCTAATGGATTACGGGGCTTTAGACTCAAGTTATGGGGATGTCATTGGGGAAGAGGATTTGCATGAATCACATAGCACATAACTAATATGTTTTAAGGGAAGAGTAAGTATGACTCAAGCTATGGGGGCAAGAAGGGACTTGGGACTTTTCACATAAGCACATTCTCATTAAAACATATCATAATAGCTTAAGCATAATCATCTATTCCATACATAATATATAGCCAAATCATCTCAAGTAATAACATAGCATAATCGTACGGGAGTCTTTGTGATGTCCAACAATGCCTCTAGTCTAGAATAAGGCAGGGGCCAAGACATGTCCCAGGCTCACCCTCAAAGTGAAGAAGTAACAACATACATAAAGGTAGATAGAGGGTGGATATTGTCCTTGGAACATAGGACTCACCACTAATGATACTCAAAGATCCAACTCAACCATCAAGAGGTGGATAGATATCGTCTCCGGTCCCTACATGGTTAGATTATGTAGATAATGAGTATGGGTTAGTACATATAATGCACTAAGTATGGGGGCATATAATGCATATGAGCATGATTGACCTATGCACCGATGCTAGATGACAAGGGCACATATATAGAAAGAAGATTATAAGAAAGGATAGTATACCAACATGCAATGAAATACATCATGTATGAATGCTTAATCATATAAACATAAAGGGGATGGGATGTCAATCGACATAAGACCAAGTGAGATATAACTTGGAACTCTGTCATCTTCTTCACAACGGATAAAGAGGTGACTACTTGCCAAAGGTAGATCCTTTCATAACATAATCATCATCATCTCCTAAGAGGCATAAACATGAACCTATATTAGGCACATAGTTTGATGGAAAGGAGTATGAACCCTTGGAGATAGTCCACACCGACTCCAATCCCTTGGTGCTAAGCCATCATCCCACAAGAATACATATATATATATATATATATATCCATGCTTTTGAAAGAGGACAAGTAACTTGAGACCATAACCATGCATAGTTGGGCCCAAGAGCCAAAATCACTTTCTTTACTTTCATGCATACATGACTAAAAAGTCAAAATGTTCTTCATATCATACTTTCATGTATAAGTGACTAAAAAGTCAAATCATTCTTCATATTTTACTTTTATGCATAGGAACAACTCCATTCTTGCATAGGTATGAGAAAAGAGTATGGACCCTTGGAGATAGTCCACACCGACTCTAGTCTTAATCCTATGCACCTTTAAATATTCTCATATGGTGTAAACACCTATTCATTTGCTCAAAGAGCCATATCATAGATATAGTGTGATCACAACTTAGTCATACCCATTCTTTATTTGAAAACATAGTCATAAACATCTTTGGGACTTAGCCCACATCATAATTTCATAAAAATCCATGCTC
>JBCEWC010004577.1:0-26929 GCA_038996855.1 Solanum aculeatissimum
AATTCATAATTTAAAGAGTTAGGGTTCTTGGGCTTCATGGGTGGAAGAACCCACGAATTTAAAACCCACATACCTTAAGTCAAACACTAGGGTTGCGTAGAGAAGCAAAAACTAATCACTTTCCCAAAATTTCTTTTGAATCTTCAACAATGGTGTTCAAGAACTTGAGTGGAATCAATTTAACCCTTGAGAGTGTTCTGAGCGTAAGTTTATGGTTTATGTAATGTCTAAAGGGATTTGGGGACTTTAGAGGGCTTAAAAGAGAATTAGGAAAGGCAAAATTCCAAAAATACCCTTAATAAAACGTAACTTTCTGGAATAAAACAATGCCAGACGGAAGCTACAGTGCCGTCAAGATACACACGGCCCGTCAACCCTGCCGTCAAAACTCCCTTAGCCAAATTTTCAACTCCAAGACAAAATGAGCTCACTGGAACACTTCACGGCACTGCTCACAAGCCGTCAACAGTCTCACGGACCGTTTACCATGCCGTCAAGATGAACTTAGCCAAATCTACGCACGAACTCTCGGAGGACTTTCTGTTACGTTTGACAAGCAACGAAATGGACCGTCTAAGGTGAGACGACCCATGTCACCTACCATCTAACCTCCCTTAAATTTGAAAATCATACCCAATCCTTGGCCTAGCCACTTTCCAACTTCACGGGACAGTGGACGGCTCATTAAATGCCAAACGACCCGTTAAAGGGCCCGTCAACCTATACTTGGCTTAGGGGTGGTTCCAAGCCACCCCAAGCTCACTGGAACATCCCACGGGGCACTAAATGGACCGTGCACTGTTTCACGGTCCGTAACAAAGTCCTTGGCCACTTTTCTGAGCCTATCTCCAATGGCTTCTAAATTTTAGGCAGTCTTACCGTTTAGGCCATATCTCTCTCATCAGAAGTCCAAATTGAGTGAAACTACTTTTGTTGCAAAGCTAACCCAAAGAGAGTCAATTTGATATTCAGTATCCCATATGGTTCATTCTACATAAAAAGTTATGACTATTTGAAGTAAACTGCTGAAACGTTCCATCTAGGCCACTAACTAGCCCAATTTGCATTGGACCACTTAAACTCAACCCGTGGCTACAAAAACTCAACCATGGCTTGTAGTACATCATATAATGTCAATCATAAGTATATTTTTCAAAATTTTCCGGGTTGTTACTTATTCCTTTTAAAATCTCCCCCAAAAAACGTTTTTCCTGTGCCTAGTATACCTCTCATAACCTCATCTAAATCTCCCTAAAAGAGCTTTTTGATTTCCTTGTCCAGACCCACTTGAAGCACATAGACACTAACTACATTCACAATATTACTACCGACTACAAGTTTAAAAGACATCATACTATAAAATCCACTGACCTCTACCACATACTCCATAAGCTCCTCATCTACTAGGATACCTAATTCATTTTTATCCCTAAAAACACTCATGTACCATAATTTAAACCCGTCTACGTCCCCAACCCTAGTGCCTTTTGTGTCCTCTTAAGACTTTTCACTAGCTCGTTAGGCTTCCCTATAAATGATCCTATGTTCTACGTCCCTACTCTCAACTTATGTAAGCCCATGCCCCTCTTACCACTACTACTTCTTGCCACCGACTATAACCGATGACATGACCCTAAACCTCTATCTGATCCCAATGCCACTAAACTAAGAACTAATAACTTAATAAGTTACAGAAGATCAAGAAGATATAATTTGTCAAAACCAACAACCCAAAAATACAGATCAATAAAATAATCAAGACGAAGAAACAGGACATGACATGCAAGCACTACAGAAACAACACAACAAGCAAGGTATAAAAGTACAATAGCAACAAACAAAATTAAATAAAAAGAGATTTGGAAGACATCACCTGGATGATATTTGTAAGCTTGAAAGATTCTTTTCGAAAAAATACTGAACGTCGCTGGAAAATACTAGACATCACCAAAAAATAGTAGACGTTGCTGGAAAAATACTAAACACGCAGGAATCTGTTAAGTCATCTGAATTTCTCACCAAACACTTCTAAAGTCATTGGAAATTGGTTGCCAAATCTGTCAAAATTCTCACTGGTGATTATTCTGACGACGTCCCTGGCAAGAATTTTGACAGATTTAGCAATTAGTTTCAAACGCCTTTAACAGTTTTCGGTGAGAAATTCTAGCAACTTAATAGATTCTGATGTGTTTAGTATTTTTCGGGCGACGTCTACTATTTTTTAGTGGCGTTTAGTAATTGTTTTCCAGAATCTTTCAATCTTACGAATATCATCCTGGTGATATCTTCCATTTTTTTACTATTTATTTAATCAATTGCACTTTTGTTCCTTTCTTGTCGTGTTTTATTTATAGTGCTTGCATGTTGTGTCCTATTGTTTATCATATATTTTTATAGTTTACTATCTTGTTTATTCTTTGCATCTCGGTGTTGTTGTTTTTTGCATGTATTTTTATAGAACTACTGTTCTTCATTTTGATTATTGTATTTGCTTATTTGATTAGTGTAAATTATACTTTATATTTGATTGTTATGTATTGTTGGACTGTTGATTTTGAGAGATTATATCTTCTTGATTTTTTGTAGTTTATTGAGTTATTAATTCTTAGTTTAGTGGCGGTGGGATATTATTGTGGATTAGCGTCATGTTATCGATTAGAGTCGGAGGCAAGGGTTAGTAATGATAAGAAAGGCCCAGACTTACTTAAGTGTAGAGTAGGGATGTGGAACATAGGATCAATTATGGGAAACCCATAGAGCTAGTGAAGAGTATTAAGAGGAGACAAAAGGTACCATATCTCGAGATGTAGATGGGTTTAAATTGTGGTACTCGGGTGGTTCTAGGGATAAAAGTGGAGTAGGTATCCTAGTAGATAAGGACCTTAGGGAGTAACTGGTTAAGGTTAGGAGATTAATGATAGTATGATGTCTATTAAATTTGTAGTCGGTAGTCATATAGGGAATGTAATTAGTGCCTATGCGCCTCAAGTGGGTCTGGATAAGGAAGTCAAAAAGCTCTTTTGGGAATATTTGGATGAGGTTGTGAAAGGTATACAAGACACAGGAAAGGTTTTCATTGGCGGAGATTTTAATGTGCATATCGATGCGACTTCTAGAGATTTTGATAATGTTCAAGGAGGCTTTAATTTTAGAGAGAGGTATGGAGGTGGGACATCTCTTGGATTTTGCCAAAGCCTTTGAGGTAGTTACTGCTAACTCATGTTTCCTGAAGAGGGAAAATCAATTGATTACCTTTTGTAGTATGGCAGCTAAGACTCAGATTGATTACTTACTCCTTTGAAAGGGTGATACAATCCTTTGTAAGATTGCAATGTTATTTGGAGTGAAAATATTTTCACTCAACGTAGGCTTCTAGTGATGGAATTATAGATTAAGAGGGAAAAAAGAGAAAAGGCTATTTATGCCCAATCGAGGATTAGATGGGGATGCCTGACTCTTTCCCTTTATCGGGGGATGGGGGAGAAGTTGAGTAGTTTCAGGGCTTGGAGTAGTAGCGAAGATGTGAACAACTTGTGGGACACTATTGTTGGTTACATTAGAAAAGTAACTACCAAGGTAGTAGGGGTTTTGAGAGAGACCTTTTGTGGAAAGTATGGTGATTGGTGGTAGAATGGAGAAGTTCAAGGAAAAGTGAAAGGTAATGAGATTGCCTATATGAAGTGGTAGAGTGTAGGGATGAGTATAAAAAATGAAGGATTAAGGATTTCTTTTAGACAGTGAAGACAGTAGCCAAGACAACGGTGATGAGTGCTAAGACAACAACGGTTGAACGTTTGTATATTTATCTAAGTGATAAAGGTGTGGACAAGAGATTATATAGGCTCGCAAAAGAGACAGAGAGACAAAAGCTCACGACTTGGACCAAGTGAAGTGCATAAAAAATGAGGAGGATGACATGTTGGTGGATAAGACTTCCATTAAGCTAAGGTGGAAAGGTTACTATCATAAACTCTTAAATAAAAAAGGGGACAGAGATATTAAGTTGGGTGAGTTTCTATACCCCCGTAGTCATCGAGATTTTGGTTATAAAATGATTTAGAGGTGAGGAGGTTAGACATAGTAAGATTAATAAAGGTAGAGTGATCATAACCGATGAGATTCTGGTGGATATTTTGAAGAGCATGATCAAGGATGGTATGGAGTAATTGACTAGGTTGTTTAATGCTATTGTTGTTACACCCTATAAAATTACCCAAATACCCTTAGATGAGAGATTACCCGCATAACACATAATCCCAATCCTTTTTGGCAAATCTGAGGCTAGAATCAGGATCAACACCAAAAGTTGTGTGAGAAAATTGTCTTGGTTGAATTTATAGCAATCTATTCAAATGATAATTTTTTGGCACAAAGATGTAAATTCCTGCAGGGTGCGCGGCACATGTGCGTCACGGACTTGCCGCAGAAGTGCACTTAATTCTACTTCTAATATTTTCTAGGAGATTATAAATTTTATCATAAAATATTTGTAAAAAAATGTACTATGAGGGACTAGGTCCGCTACGCGGACCGGGTCCAAACAGTTCAAAATATTTAATTTTTTGAGGGGCATTCCAGAGTTTTTCCTACCCCTCATAAACTTAATCCACGACTAATACAGGTTGTTTTTAGCGTAAAAAGGGTTCTTAAACCCCATTCCTAACTCTTCTAAGCATTTTAACTAGAGACTGGGGATGGCAATGGGGCGGGGCAGGGTGGGTATGGGGCGGGTTTAAAGCTATGCGGAGCAGGGTAGGTTTACAATTGTGTGGGGCGGGGCGAGGTAGGCTGAAAGTTATGTGGGGTGGGGTGGTGTGGGGTGGATTGGAGTAACTCTTTTAAAAACTAATGCGGAGCGGGGTGTGGTGGGGCTAAAGAGACCTAGGGCTAAAGAGAGGAGAAAAGAGTTAGAATTCAAACGATTGGGGCAAGAACTGTTGTAAATTGTTTGTCTGCTCCCATCCTAGATATTTAAGGCTAATTAAAACATAGATTATGTTTTTCCATGTGTCCTATAACCCGAATTGATTGGATTGTGAATAAATTGAGCTTTCCACGAATATTTCTTGAAAGCCTTTTCTGTTACACTTAAAAAATTACCAAAATACCCCCTAGAGAATAGACGCTTGCATAATGCATCTTCCAAACATTTTTGGAAAATCTGTGGTCAGAATCGCAAAGACTGTTCTTGCTATATAGATTTTGTCCAGGGATCTCTTTTCCTTTTTGAAACTTGCAGACAGTCGTCATAAAAATTTATAGATAATTAGCACTAACACAAAAATTATGTTTCTATAAAATAACACATAAATCACATTCAAATGCGTTTTATGTATAATTTTACATAAATCATTTTTTGATCGATTTTATAATATCGTAGTAAATATTGGAAACCCAGTTAAGTGCAAATCTGTGACGCGAATATGTTGCACACTTTTATGGAATTGCGTTTTTGTTTCGACAAATTATCTTTTGATCCAGTTGCTCTAAAAATCAACCAAGACCATTTTCCCACATACTTTTTTGCGTAGAGTGATCTAAGGAAGGAATCAAACCAATCACGTATTATTTAAGGATACCAAATCAATCAATTTGGAAGCAAATTTGGAAAGTAAATCTCCAAACTCAATCAAGGAAGATTCCCTCGAATCATGCCTTAACCTTATTCTTGGAAATAGGAATCCTCATTACCTATTTCCAAGGATCAAATCCCTTGGGATGTTGTGTCTTCTGATTTAAAAAGAAAGCACTTGGACAGCTCGAGATATACAAGCCAACAATACTCAACTTATTCTTCAAGCTCTTCATCTTTAAGAAGCATTGTAATTTCAGTTTGATTTACTGTGTAAGAAAAAAAAAGAGAAAAGAAGAAGTGAAATTAAAAAGAAAGGATTCTATCAAAAAAAACAAAAACAAAAAAGGAGTGTTTATAGTTTTTAGTTTCAATCTCTGTAACCATCTTTATTAAAATCTTGAAGAGACATCCCTTGCAATCCAAGGGGACTAGACGTAAGATCCACATTGGATCCCAACTAGTATAAGAACATTTGGTGTTAAATTTTCTATTACGCTTTTACTTTATGCATTTTTGTTCTAAAGGTTCTCGTGAACTACCTTACAAACTAGTCGACTAACTAGAAACAGTTTTATACCAAGCAAAGGAAATTCAATTCACCCCCCTCCCCTCTTTCACTTTCAATTGGTATCAGAGCAAGGTCTCACAATACTCTTTGTCTAACCACAAGTGAGAAACGATCATGGCAAATAAACATCAAATCCTTGGAGCACTATTTCAATAGGGAACCTCTCAAACCAGACCTCCCTACTTCAATGGGAAGTATTTCTCTCATTGGAAGACTAGAATGGAAACGATCATAAAATCCTATGATGTCAAAGTCTGGAGAGTCATCAAGCTTAGTGACATCCCAATTCCTGTGACTAAATTGACAGTTTAAGGCCAATAAAGTTTTGAAAGAAGTCAAACTCTGGCCATAACAAGTCTGGAAAATTACACAAATGGATGTCATTCAAATTAACTCTAGGGAAAAGAATGTTCTCTACAATGCCACCAGCAGAGAAGAATATGAAAAGATCTCTAGTTGTGAAACTACCAAGGAAATGTGAGACAAACTGGAAGTCACATATGAAGGAACTGACAAAGTCAAGGAAACTATTGTCAGTCTCCTGGTCTACGAATATGAGTTGTTCCAAATGAAAGAAGGTGAAACGATAGAAAACATGTTTGCTCATCTCAATAAGATTATTGGTGAACTAAAAGTTGCAGGAAAGGGATATCCCCCTATTGAACATATTAGAAGAATTCTCAGAAGTTTGCCCCCTCAATGGCATGCCAAAGTGGTTGCCTTTGAAATCATGGATCTCAGGAGCCTCACGTATGATGAAGTCAGGGGAGATCTGATTGCATTCGAGAAGACTCACCTCAACAAAAAGAGGAAAAAGGAAGAAAAGAAAAAATCTATTGCCTTCAAAGCCTCTCATGAAAATCAAGAAGATGAAGAGGATATGAATGAAGACAAAATCGTGTTGATCACAAAATAAGTAAAGGAAACTTTCAGACGCAACAAAAACCAATGAAGAGGTAAGCAAAACATTTCAAAAAATAAATAAATTACTAACTTCAACCGAAATGATGGCAGGTGCTACGACTGTGGAAAATGTGAACACATTACAAGTAAATGTCCTGAAGAAAAAAGAAGATACTTTCAAGGACAAAACAAAAATAAAGCCTTCAGCAGCTGGAGTGATGAAGACACCTCTGAATACGATCAAGAAGATTCTGGAAATGTGTGCTTTATGACGATAGGAGAAACCAGTCAGGTAAAGAATGAATTTTGCAAAAATTGTTTAAGAGTTGAGATCTCTTCTAGATCTAGCCATTACAGACTTAAAGAAATCCTTTGAGAAACTAGATCCATTCAAGATGAAAAAAATGCTTTAGAAATAAAATTTGAAATTTGTACTGTTGAAAGAGATTTTTTTATGAAGAAAACTCTGACCTTAAAAATCACTTGAAAACTGCTCAAAGATTTTCTAGCCCTAATAGGAAATATAAGTCGACTAATTCTCAAAGTGGTTCTCCTAGTCTCCCCAGCTCGAACAAATCTAGTAAAATCTCCTATCATTACTGTAGAAAATATGGGCATACCGACTCTAGGTGTAGATTTCGTTACTCAACTCCCTCTAACATAGTCTGGAAAATTAAGGATACCACTAACCAAAAAGGACCCAAAGATACTTGGGTACCTAAAATTCAGAATTAATATTATTTTGCAGGAACATCACACTAAAGCTAAAGGGAAGTGGTATCTAGATAGTGCGTGTTCAAATCACATGACTGGCAACAAATATTTGTTCAAATCTTTTGCAGACTATAGAGGCAGAAAAATTTATTTTGGAGATAATTTCACAGGAACTGTCATCGGTATTGACACTATCTCTTTAAATGACATGTGACATCACAAATGTTTATCTTGTGAAGGGATTAAAGTATAATCTGCTAAACATTAGTCAACTGTGTGACTTTGACTTAGAAGTAAGATTTAGAAAACATGGATGCATCATCGAAGACACATCCGGAAAAGAAATTCTTCCAGGAAGTAGAGATAAAAACATTTATATACTTGACTCAGTGAAAGGATCAACCGAAGATATATGCCTTGCATCCATATCCGAAGATCCATGGGTCTAGCAGAAGAAGCTAGGACATGCCAGCATGAGACTCATTGAGAAGCTTGCTCATCTTGATCTTGTCATCGGCCTACCAAAGCTGGACTACACCAAAGAGCACATATGTGATGCATACTAACTAGGTAAGAAAACAAAAAATTCCTTTCTGACTAAAGACATTGTTTCCACTACGAAACATCTACAGATTCTTCATATGGACCTCTTTGGTCCAACCAGAATAGCAAGCATTGGAGGAAAAAGGTACGCTTTTGTTATTGTTGACGACTACTCCCATTCACCTGGGTAATGTTTCTTTCTAAGAAAGATGATATCTTAAAAAAAATTGAGTTCTTTTGTAAGTTCAAAGGGAAAAGGCTACTATATCACCTCAATTAGAAGTGATCATGGAGGAGAATTTGAAAGCAAAGCATTTGATGAATTCTGCAATGAAGAAGGCTATAAACGCAACTTCTTAGCTCCTCAAACTCCCCCAACAAAATGGAGTTGTCGAACGAAAGAATCATACCTTACAAGACATGGCCAGAACCATGATATGCTAGTATACTCTTTCTCATCATTTTTGGGTTGAAGCCATAAGTACTTCTTGTCACATTCTCAACAGATACCTCATAAGACCCATTCTGAAGAAGACTCGATACGAACTATGGAATGGTAAGAAACCAAATATTAGTTATTTTCATCCCTTCGGTTATAAGTGTTTCATCCATAATAATGGTAAAGACAATTTAAGTAAATTAAATCCCCGTAGTGATGAATGTATTTTCTTGGAGATTCAAACTCTAGTAGATCTTACAGAGTCTTCAATAAGCGTACATCGTCTATAAAAGAGTCCATCCATATTGTCTTTGATGAATCTAACCTATCCTCTAAGAAAAAGTACAGCTCTGATGATGAAGAAATCACAAATTCTCAATGTGTAGTTATCTCCTCTAAATAAGTTCTACAAAATGATCAATCAACTGATGATAACAACAGTCAGCTAATAATAAAATTAGTTCCAAATGAATGCAGAAGTGAACCAGGTTACCCAAAGAAATTTATCATCAGAAATGCAAACGATGGAATGGGAACTAGAGCCCCAAGTAAGAAAAACACTAATGTTGCTCTTATCTCCCAACCAGAGCCAAAAGGAATTGAAGAAACACTAAAAAACAATGAATGGGTCAACACCATGAAATAAGAACTTGATCAATTTGAGAAAACCCAAGTCTAGACCCTTGTTCACAAACAGGAAAATACTTCCATCATTGGAACCAAGTGGGTTTTCAAAAATAAATTGAAAGAAGATGGAAAAGTAATCAGAAATAAAGCCAAATTAGTAGCGCAAGGATACTCGCAATAGGAGGGAGTCAACTACGATGAGACCTTTGCCCCTATCGCAAGGTTAGAATCTATTCGTATTCTCTTAGCTTATGCTGCTTCCAAAGGTTTTAAATTATTTCAAATGGATGTTAAAAGTGCTTTCCTAAACAGTTTCATTGAAGAAGAAGTTTTTGTGAAACAACCTCCTGGTTTTGAACATCCTAAGTTTCCTCATCATGTTTCCAAACTATCTAAAGCTCTTTATGAACTCAAACAAGCTCTAGGAGCTTGTTACGATCGCCTGAGCAATTTTTTGCTAAATCATGGTTTATCTCGAGGTAGTATTGATACCACCCTGTTCATCAAGATATCTATCTCTGACAATATTACTATTCAAATTTATGTTGATGATGTTATCTTTGGAAGTACGAATGATGATTTGTGTAAGGAATTCGCTAAACTCATGCAAAACGAGTTCGAAATGAGTCTAATGGGTGAGTTAACCTTCTTTTTAGGATTACAAATTTTCCAATCTGATTAAGGCATCTTCATCTGCCAAAGTAAGTATGCCAAGGAATTAATTCAAAATTTTGGAATGGAATATGCTAAGTCCATCAGTACGCCAATGAGCTCATCGTGCAACTTGGACCTTGATCCGAATGGTAAAAGTATTGACGAATCCAAATATAGAGATATGATTAGTTCACTACTTTACCTTACTACAAGTAGACAAGATATTATGTTCAGTGTCTGTAAATGTACAAGATTTCAGACTGCTCTCAAAGAGTCTCACCTCACCGCAGTAAAAAGGATAATTCGATACCTAGTGGGAACTACCTCTTTTGGACTATGGTATAAAAAATCCCCTACATTTGATCTCCGTGGTTTTTCAAATGTAGACTATGTAGGTGATAAAGTTGATCGCAAGAGTACTAGCGGATCTTGCCAATTTATTGGTGAATCACTCATCTCATGGAACAATATGAAACAAAATTGTGTATCCATCTCCACAAATGAGGTTGAATACGTAGCAATTGGTTTGTGTTGTACTCAAATTCTATGGATGATTCATCAATTATGTGATTATGACATTATTTCTAAACCTGCAAAAATTTATTATGATAACTCAAAGGTTATTTGCTTGTCAAAAATTCCTGTGCATCTTTCTAGGGCTAATCATATTGATATCAAGCACCATTTTATCAGGAATATATCATGTTTTAAGTGGAAATATTGAAATTGCTTTTATTAGCACTACAACCAATTAGCAAATATTTTTACAAAATGCCTGTGTGAAGAAAGATTTTGCTATCTTAGAAATTCCTTAAATATCATTTCAAAATCTTTTTAATTTTGGTCATTATTACTTTTATGCATTAATGGATTTATTTTCCTTATTCTCTATTCTATTAAATGTTTTAACTATGGCTTTTCCTTTTTTTTATAGTTAATTGCGTGTTCATCCCCTCCAAGGTGAAGTTTTTCTCTTCGACTTCTGCACCTTGTCGCATCAATCACTCTGTTCCCTATCCCTCTCTTTTCATCTTCCCTTTCCCCTTCTTAAAACCCTTCAATCACTTTCTTTCATCTCCCTACAACCCTTCCATTATACCCCCTCAAAAAAGCACAAGGAACAAAGGAAAGGGTTTAGCCCTCTCTCCAGTACCTATGGACTCTGCAAACTCCTCTTCTCCATCTTCCTCTTCATCATTCGGCTCTCCTCTTTCTTCTCTTAAACTGTCACGACCCAAGAGTAGGGCCTAGATGTGACATGGCGAGGAGAACCCAAAAGACCTCGATCAAGTCATCATAGCATCATTACATACATCATCAGTTCGAAAGCGCATATATTAAACAAATAACACGTAAGTCTAGGGGATTCTGGGCCTTTGGACTCAAGCTATGGCGATGTTGCCGGGATTGGGAGAAGCATGAATCAAATAGCACATAACAATTACGTTCTAAGGGGCGGGTAAATATGACTCAAGCTATGGGGGCAAGCAGGGTTGGGGACTTTCCACATAAGCACATTCCCAAGCCAATCATATCATTATAGCATAAGTGGAAACGAAAGCATAACATAAGATATCATCACTTAACATGGATACCCATAACATTAGAAGTATTGATATGTCCAACAATGCCTCTACATAAGATAAGATTGGGTCTCGACATAATCTGGGCTCACCCTCAAGTCAAAAGTAAAATAAACATAAAGTAAAGACAAGGTAGATGAAAGTGGGTGTTGCCATTGGAGTATAGGGCTCACCACAAGAAAAACTTCAAGAATCTCGATTAGCCGTCTAGCGGAGGATAAAAATCACCTTCGGTCCCTACATGGTTAGAATATGTAGAAAACGAATATGGATTAACACATAATAATGCACTAAGTATGCAGGCATGCAATGCATATGAACATGAGCCTATGACCAAGCTAAATGACAAGTGCACATACATAGAAGGAGAATATAGAAAAGGATAGTATATCAATATGCCATGAAATCCATGATGCATGAAATACCATAATGCTTATAGTATAGGGGATGTGACCATAACCGACATCTAATATCATGTGAGCTACAACATGAACTTACCCGATGAGACCTCACATCGTATCGGAGAAGATTACTTGCCAAAGGTATTCTACACTACACATTACGAACCGTTTATTTCGGTGTAATGGCCACCTTCCTTATAACCCGATCATTTCGAAAGGATTTACATAACATGTCATATCATATCATAGCATACCTTACGGGCCTCCCATTTTAGTAGTATAACCTATGTTGGCACATAGTTGAGGGAAAAGAGTGGGACCATTTGGGATAGCCCACTTACTACTCCAATCCTTTTCGGTGCTAAGTAATCATCCTACAAGAATACATATACATATACATGCTTTCAAAATAGAACGGAAACACTTGACATCATAACCATGCATACTTAGCCTTA
Organism: Solanum aculeatissimum; assembly: GCA_038996855.1. Lineage (NCBI taxonomy): Eukaryota > Viridiplantae > Streptophyta > Magnoliopsida > Solanales > Solanaceae > Solanum > Solanum aculeatissimum. The sequence continues at coordinate 12,463 of JBCEWC010004577.1, forward strand.
AAGGCCAAATAACTTGTTTTAATTTCATGCATACTTGATCAAAGGTAAAACACATTTCATAATCATGCTTCATTGGGCTAAAAAGCCAAATACACTTTCATGTCAAACTTCATGCATAAGGGTAGCTCCATACTTGTCTTATCATATCATATCAATTTGGTGTAAATACCCAAGGTTGCTCAAGGAGTCATATTATAGACATTATGTGATCACATTCTTGTCACAACCCAAACTTGTTCAAAATCATAATCATAAACATATTTGGGACTTAGCCCATGTTAAATCCTTCTTCAAATCCATGTTCATGCATGAAAATGCCATGATTGATGATGATAATTGCATGGGTACTAGAACTCATAATTTAAATTCAAATGAAGAAGAATCCATGAGAAATTCATAGTTAAATCAACAATTAAACCTCAATTTAACATTATCCGTGCATAAATTAAATAGTAAGGGGACATGCATACTTGTACCATCTTGAATCAAAGTAATTCACCAAATAGGGGCTTAATTCATCTTAAAATCAGTAAATAGTAATAACCCACACTTCAATTGCACTAAATCAATCTTAATTCATAAGACCCATTTCAAGAAAATCATAATTTATCAAAAATTGAGGAAAGGATTTTTGGTCTTCATGGTTGAAAGAGAAACCATGAAACAAATCCACATTCCTTGAATTTAACAAGAAGATTGAAAATATTTTGATGAAGACTTAAATTTCCCCAAATTTCAAGTTTGGTCTTCAATGGTGGATGAGAGAAAATTGAGAGAATTTGGGAGATGAATTGAGAGCTTGGATGAGCTTGGATGAATTAAAGGGGATTAGGGTTTAACTTAGGGGTTTTAGGAGACTTTAGAAAGGCTAAAATGGCCCTGAGAATAATTAAAATTACCAATTAACCATTAATGAAATGGGGAAGTTAATTGAAACAGTCATTGATGGAAGCATCCACATGGTCCGTGCAGTGGTTCACAGACTGTAAACCCTACCGTGTGACATCACTTGGTTCGTGCCTTGGCTTGAAATCTTAGATCACTTCACGACAGGACACACGGTCCGTGAAGCTGCACACGAACCATACACTGGTCCGTGGAGCCTTACTTAGTTTGGGGTCCTGGCCTTGTGGTATATCCACTCTCTGGACCAACCCACGAAAACCTTTAAGGACCGTGAAGCATCAAACAGGCCGTGAAGTGACCCGTGGAGCTTTACTTGGTCCGGGTCCTTGGTCCACCATCCCTGGGACTTACTGGATCACTTTAAAGAGGGGTCTCACAGGTCGTGATCCTCCACACGGTTTGTGGTGCCTCCCGTAAGGCACTGCCTTAGCATCAAACTGCTTCCCTTTTCTAGAACACTTCCATACAAGGGTAGTCTCACTGTAATGGCCATAACTTCCACATCCGAACTCCGAATTGAGAAAAACTAGTTTTGTTGCGAAGATAACCCAAAGAGCTTCATTTTGATAGGTCATAGTCCACACAGTTCACCTCATGCCAAGATACATAGCCATTCAAAGTCAATTCTCTTACACGGTTTCATATAAAACTCTCCCAACATGATCCCTTTGAATACGACCACTTAAATAGAACTCATGGTCATCACTACACAGTCATAACAAGTTCAGAACGGACCTTGATCCACTAGTATTAAGTTCAAAAAATTTTGGATCGTTACATCATCTCCCCCTTGGGAACATTCGTCCTCGAATGAGCTAGACCACGACTTAAGAAAGTCAATCAAGCAAGAAACATTTTCATCATAAGTTGTAACAGATCATGAATCATTTTCAAAGCCATTTAAAACTTCATATCAAAACATCATTCAAATTATTTTTGTGCTCATGTATGCATGCAATGTCATGAAATTCAAGAATTTAAAGAATTAGGACCATTAGAAAGGATAGAACCTAGTACCTTAGGCTTGAGTAGATTAGAAAAGATAGGGGTATCTCTCCATCATGTCTACCTCTGCTTCCCATGTAGCGCTCTCCACTTGTTGGTTCCTCCAAAGTACCTTAAATGAAGCCACCTCTTTGTTGCGAATCTGCTTCACTTGCCTATCTAAAATTTCAATCGGTACCTCTTCATAAGTCAAATTCTCCCCAGCCGTCACCCCCTCCAAAGGTGCAATTGTCGTAGGGTCACCAACCAATTTTCTCAACATCGAAACATAAAACACCAGATGAATAGAGCTCATCTCCGGAGGCAAATCCAACCTATAAGCCACATTGCCAACCTGCTCAACAACCTCATATGGTCCGACGTACCGTGGGCTCAACTTGCCCTTTTTACCAAATCACATGATGCCTTTCATAAGAGATACCTTCACATAAACCCAATCACCTACATGGAATTCGAGATCCCTCTTCCTAACATCCAGATGGGACTTTTGGCGACTTTGAGCCGTCCTTAATCTCTCTCTAATCAACTTCACCTTTTCTATCGCCTCAACCACCAAATCCAGGCCTAACTATGCCACCTCACCTATCTCAAACCAACCCACCGGGGATCTACACCTTCTACCATACAAAGCTTCGAACGGAGCAATACCAATGCTAGTATGGACACTATTATTATAGTTAAACTTGATAAGCAGTAGATGATCATCCTAATTTTCTTTGAACTCCAACACATAAGCCCTTAACATGTCCTCCAACATTTGAATCGTCCTCTCGGTTTATCCATCAGTTTGAAGATGAAAAGCCATGTTCAATTTGACCTTAGTACCAAGTCCCTTTTGAAACGACCTCCAAAAATGAGAAGTAAATTGAGTACCACAATCTGACATAATAGACCTTGGTACACCATGACCTCACTAATTTCCAAATATAAAATTTAGCATACTCCTCAGCACTATATATAGTCTTGACCGGTAAGAAGTGAGTTGACTTAGTCATTTGGTGAACAACAACTCATATTGAGTCAAATTGTTTACGAGTACGAGGCAACCCAACTATGAAGTACATATTCACATCTTCCCACTTCCAACTAGGAATCTCGATATCTCTTGCCAAGTCACCGGGCCTTTGATGTTCAACTTTCACTTGTTCGTAATTCGGATATTCCGACACAAACTTGGCTTGTCCTTCTTTATGCCATTCCACCAATATAACTCTCTCAAGTCTCGATGCATCTTAGTGGATCCCGGATGAATAATATATTGGGAATTATGAGCTTCACTCATGATAGTCTCATTTAGGCCATCAACATCCAAAACATACAATCAATTTTTGTACCGTAGCACACCATCTCCCCATTAGGAGAAAACCTCCACCTTTCCTTCGGTAACCAATTTCTTTAACTCGACCAAGGAAGGATCTAAGTCTTGCTTTGCCTTAACATCCATCACCATCGAAGACTCAGATCCGCCTTGAACAAAGATACCACCACTTTCTGAGTCGGACAACCTAACACCCAATCTAGCCAACCGGTGCACATCCTTAACTATCTCCTTCTTCCCTTTATCCACATGTGACACACATCCCATAGATAGCCTACTAAGGGTATCCGTCACAACATTCGCCTTACCAGGATGATAAAGAACACTCATGTCATAATCCTTGAGAAGTTCCAACCAACTCCTTTGTCTCAAGTTAAGATCCCTTTGGGTGAACACATATTGAAAACTCTTGTGATCGGTGAAAATATCCACGTGAACCCCATATAGATAATGTCTCCAAATCTTTAGAGCAAACACCATCGCCCTCGAATTCAAGATCATGGTTCGGATAAGTTTGCTCATGCACCTTCAATTGCCTTGACGCATAAGCTATCACCTTGCCATGTTGCATAAGTACACACCCCAACCTAATTTTCGAAGCATCACAATACACCATGAACCCATTTAATCCATTGGGCAAGGTTAAAATAGGAGCCGATATGAGATTATCTTTCAAAGTCTAAAAACTCTTTTCACACTCACTTGACCATATAAACTTAGCCTTCTTCTGGGTCAATTTGGTCAACGGAGATGCAATGGAAGAAAATCCTTCAACAAACTTTCGATAATAACCGGCCAATCCAAGGAAACTTCGAATATCTGATGGGGTCAACGGTCTAGGCCAATCTTTCACTGCTTCAGTTTTCTTTGGATCAACTTTCATACCATCACGGGACACCACGTGACCAAGGAATGAAACTTCTCCCAACCAAAATTCACACTTGCTAAATTTAGAAAATACTTGCTTCTCCCTCAAAGTTTGAAGCACTAATCTCAAGTGATCCCTATGCTCCTGCTCACTTCGGGAGTAGATCAAGATGTCATCAATGAACATCACCATAAAACTGTTAAACAAAGGCTTATATACCCAATTCATGAGATCCATAAACACCACCAGAGCATTGGTCAACCCAAATGACATCACCATAAACTCAAAGTGCCCATAATGAGTCCGGAAAGTCATTTTTGGGATATCACATTCCCTTACCTTCAATTGATGGTAACCCAAACGAAGGTCTATCTTAGAAAAATGAGTAGCCCCTTGGAGTTGATCAAACAAGTCATCAATTCTGGGTAGCGGGTACCTATTCTTGACGGTCACCTTATTCAATTGTCAATAATCAATACACATTCGGAGAGACCCATCCTTTTTCCTCACAAATAACACGAGAGCACCCCAAGGTAAAATACTTGGTCCAATGTAACCCTTCTCCAACAAGTCCTTCAACTGATCCTTCAACTCCTTTAGTTCAGCCGGAGCCATAAGATAAGGAGGAATGAAAATAGGTTAAGTATCCGAAAGGATATCTATGCCAAAATCTACTTCGCTATCAGGAGAAATATCGGGGAAGTCTTCGGGAAACACATTAGGAAAATTCATTAACTACCAGAACCGATTCAAGCACAGGTGACTCATCCTCCACGTCTTTAACCCTTACAATATGGTAGATACACCCCTTAGAAATCATTCTCTAGGCTTTGAGGTAGGAAATAAACCAACCCCTAACCACGGAATTACTACCCTTCCATTCCAACACTGGTTCATTAGAAACTTGAAATTTGACTTGCCTAGTCCTACAATCAATCGAGGCATATGAGGCATGCAACCAATCCATCCCAAGAATAATATCAAAGTCATACATCTCAAGTTCTACAAGATCACCCGGGAACACTTTATGCAAAATAGAGACAGGACAACCCCGATAAACTTTTTGGGTAATGATAGATTCACCCACGGGAGTGTACACCGAATAATTTTCCCTTAAAGTTTCAAGAATCAAACCAAACTTAACAGCCAACAGAGGAGCCACAAAAGATAGATTTGCACTGGGATCAAGTAAAGCATAAGCATCAAAATCAAAGATTTTTAACATACCAGTCATGACGTCTGGAGCTTCTTCCACCTCCTATCGGGCATGAAGAGCATATAACCTATTGTTCTTGGGAGCCCCAACAACCTGAGCCTTCAGCTGCCCTTGACCACCAAGGGTCACTTGATCTTTCTTTGCACCCCTTTGACAGTCGGAAATTTGGTGATCCAAACCACCACATCCAAAGAAAGCACCCGAAGCTCTCCTACAATCACCCACATGGTTCTTCCCACACTGGTCAAATCAGGGAATTCGTGGACCACCCCTAATTTGTAACTCAGGAGGAGGCATCCTTGGGTTAGCAAACTTCATATTTGAACCTTGACTCTATTGGAAATGAACAAATCCGCTACCACCCTTAGATTTGGAGAACCCACCATTATACTCGGATCTCTTAGAGTCATTCACCCTTTGCTATTTGAGCTTCTCACCCTCAATTTATTTAGCATAGGTCATGAGCCGGGAGATATCCATGTCTCTAATGAGCATAGCGGTGCGACATTCTTTCACCACCAAGTCAGAAACACCTGAAATGAACTTGTGCATCCTTGCACGGGGATCGGCTACTAGCATAGGAGCATACTTTGAGAGTTTAGTAAATTTCAGGGAATAATCCCTCACGGTCATGCTACCTTGCTTGAGGTTGATAAATTCGGTCATCTTAGATTCTTAAAGTTTAAGAGGGAAGAAACGGTCTAGAAAAACAGACTTGAATTCCTTCCAATCAATCTTAAGATCTTTCATTCTCGCCACCAACCATTGACTGTACCACACATGAGCTATATCCTTCAATTGGTAGGCATCCAATTCGGCCTTCTCTTCGGAAATGACACCCCTAATAGTCAACACCTTCGTGAGCTCATCAATGAACTCTTGGGCATCCTCATCACTCTTCGAACCAAAGAACTCCAGAGGATTCATCTGGGTGAAGTCCCTCACCCTAGAGGCTAGAGTGCCACCATTCATGGGATTCGTTGGCCGGGCTTGATTAGCCACCACTTGGGCCAACATGGACACCACGTTCTAAAAGTCAGCATGGGTCACTGTCTCCTCCAAAGGCTCACGAGGGGCTTATTCCTCAAGGAAAGGAGCCTATTTGGGAAGGGGAGCCCTTCTGGGAGGCATCTTCTGAAAGATAAACAAGAATACCCTATTTCATGGAATCTTTCATAACTACTCAAAGCACGACATAAGGTGACAAAGAAGTGAGAAAATTCCTAAAACGTCATCATAGCCTTTCGCTTATAGGCATGGTGTGAATCACACCCATGAACAAGACTCTAAGTGACACGAAATATTAGACTCCGAGGATTATTTACAATCTTTGTCACGACCTGAGAGTAGGGCCTAGATGTGACATGGCGAAGGAGAGCCCAAAAGTCCTCGATCAAGCCATCAAAGCATCATCACACATATCATCGGTTCGGAAGCGCGTATATTAAACAAATAGCATGTAAGTCTAGGAAATTCTGGGACTTTGGACTCAAGCTATGGAAATGTTGTCCGCAATGGGAGAAGCATGAATGACATAACACATAACAATTACGTTCTAAGGGGCGGGTAAGTATGACTCAAGCTATGAGGGCAAGCAGGGTTAAGGACTTTCCACATAAGCACATTCCCTAACCAATCATATCATAATAGCATAAGCGGAAATGGAAGCATACCATAAGATATCATCACTTAACATGGGTAGCCATATCATTACAAATATCAGATAGCATAATGTTCAATAGAGTTGATATGTCCAACAATGCCTCTACATAAGATAAGATGGGACCTTGATATAATCTGGGCACACCCTCAAGTCAAAAGTAAAAGAAATATAAAGTAAAGATAAGGTAGATGAAAGTGGGTGTTGCCCTTGGAGTATAGGGCTCACCACAAGAAAAACTTCAAGAATATCCATTAGTCGTCTAGCGGAGGATAAAAATCACCTTCGGTCCCTACATGGTTAAAACATGTAGACAAAGAGTATGGGTTAGAACATAATAATGAACTAAGTATGCGGGCATGCAATGCATATGAACATGAGCCTACGACCAAGCTAAATGACATGGGAACATACATAGAAGGACAATATAGGAAAGGATAGTATATCAATATGCCATGAAATCCATGATAAATGAAATGCCATAATGCTTATAGTATAGGGGATGTGACCATAACTGACATCCAAACTTATGTGAGCTACAACATGAACTTGCCCGATGAGGTCTCCCATTGGATCGGAGAAGATTAATTGCCAAAGGTAATCTACACCACACCTTAAAACATGGTCATTTTGGTGTGTTGGCCACCTTCCTTATGACTCGATCATTTCGAAAGGGTTTACATAACATGTCATGTCATATCATATCATAGCATACCTTACAGGTTTCCCATTTCGGTAGCATAACCTATGTTGGCACGTAGTTGAGGGAAAGGAGTGGGACCCTTGGGGATAGCCCACTTACTACTCCAATCTTTTTCGATGCTAAGTCGTCATCCAATAAGAATACATATACAAATACATGCTTTCAAAATAAAACTAAAACACTTGACATAATAACCATGCATACTTAGGTTTAAAGGACAAATCACTTGCTTTACTTTCATGCATACTTGATCAAAGGTCAAACACATTTCATAATCATTCTTCATTGGGCTAAAAACCAAATATACTTTCATGTCAAACTTCATACATAAGAGTAGCTCCATACATGTCATATCATATCATATTGGACTAAACACCCATGCTTTCTCAAGGAGCCATATCATAGACATTATGTGATCACATTCTTGTCATAACCCAAACTTGTTCAAAATCATAGTCATAAACATATTTGGGACTTATCCCACATTAAAATCCTTCTTGAAATCCATGTTTATGCATGCAAATGCCATGATTAATGATGAAAATAGCATGAGTACTAGAACTCATAATTTAAATTCAAATCAAGAAGAATCTATGAGAAATTCATAGTTAAATCAACAATTAAACCTCAATCTAACATTACCCATGCATAAATTAAATAGTAAGGGGACATGCATACTTGTTCTATCTTGAATCAAAGTAATTCACCAAATAGGGGCTTAATTCATCTTACAATTATTAAATAGTAACAGGACACACTTCAATTGCACTAAATCAATCTTAATTCATAAGACCCATTTCAAGAAAATCATAATTTATCAAAAATTGAGGAAAGAATTTTAGGTCTTCATTGTTGAAGGAGAAACCATGAATCAAACCCACATAACTTGAATTTAACAAGAAGATTGAGGAGATTTTGATGAAGACTTAAATTTCTCCCAATTTTAAGTTTGGTGTTCAATGGTGAATAAGAGAAAATTAAGAGATTTAGGAGATGAATTGAGAGCTTTGATGAATTAAAGGGGATTAGGGTTCAATTTAGGGGTTTTAGGAGACATTAGAAAGGCTAAAATAGCCCTAGGAATAATTAAAATTACCAATTAACCATTAATAAAACAGAGCAGTTAACTGAAACAATCACTGATGGAAGCATCCACATGGTCCGTGTAGTGGTTCACGAACCATGAACCCTACCATGTGACATCACTTTGTTTATGCCATGGCTTGAAATCTTGGACAACTTTCTAGATCACTTCACGATAGGACACACGGTCTGTGAAGCTGCACATGGACCGTACACTGGTCCGTGGAGCTTCACTTTGTCCGGGGTCCTAGCCTTGGGGTTTATCCACTCTCTGGATCAACCCACGGAAGCCCTCATGGACCGTGAAGCATCACACGGGTCGTGAAGTGGCCCGTGGAGATTCACTTGGTCCGGGGCCTTCGTCCACCATCCTTGGGACTTACTGGATCACTTCAAAGAAGGGTCTCACGGGTCGTGAGCCTCCACATGGCCCGTGGTCCCTCCCATAAGGCATTGCCTTAGCATCAAACTGCTTCCCTTTTCCAGAACACTTCCATACACGGGTAGTCTCACTGTAATGGCCATAACTTCCATATCCAAACTCTGAATTAAGCAAAACCAGTTGCATTGCGAAGATAACTCAAATAGATTTGTTTGGATAGGTCATAGTCCACACAGTTCACCTTATTACAAGAGATATAGCCATTCAAAGTCAGTCCTCCTACACGGTTTCATACAAAACTCTCCCAACATGATCCCTTTGAATACGACCACTTAAATAGAACTCATGGTCACCACTACACAGTCATAACAAGTTCAAAATGGACCTTGATCCACTAGTACGAAGTTCAAAATTTTTAGGTCATTACACAAACGCTCTACTTCGTCCCCTCTTCCCGGTGACTCAAACAAAAAGTACAAGTTCAACATTGAAAGCACTCTTGACTTGAAGGATGATTTCTAGAACTCCTCCAATGAATCCCTGTTCTAATCTCTGAAATCCTAGACCATTGTGCATGGGAGTATCATGGATTTAGACCTCTTTCTGACCATTCATTGCAACATCAAGGAATTATTCAAGTATCAAAGTTGGGCAAAGATCTTTTCCTCATCTCCCAAAGTAGTGTATGAACCCCTAGTAAGATTGTTCTATGCTAATATAAGCTCCTCTGCTCCTGGTGAAATTGAAACCCTTGTTTAGGGAAAAAGAATCTTTCTTGACTCTGAGATCTTCGATGAAATCTTTGGAACCTACTGCTCAGGATTCTCATCCCATATTAAGAACTCGTGGCCCTCCGATTTTGATGTCTCTTTTGAAAAAGCTAAATGGGATCTTATCTCAAATTCCTCTGATTCCTGCCCTTCTAACCCAGGTCCTAAGGATGTGTCCTTTGAGGCTAGAGTTCTTGCACATATCGTGGACACCACCTTGATTCCACGTGTCGGGTCTCTATCTACCCTTTCCTTAAGAGACACCTTCTTCACTTATTATCACCTCTCGAAGAAAATATTTAAACTATCCTACTATATTCTCCATCATATATATGAATCCCCTGCTGACGTTCAAAGCCTCCTTTGCAGTATGATTATCTCCCGGATTCTAGAAGCGAAAAATTACGTCTCTATGATATATCTCCTATCTATGTTAAGCAGTATTACAATTATAGGGACTTCAGCAGCATGGTCTATACTCTCTCTAATGACACTTGGTCGCTCAAATCTGACCCCTTCTCTGGGCCTGTTCCAGATTCCCCTAGTGAAAACTCTCCTGCAAACCCTCTCTCTCTTCCCTTACCGATTCCAAACTTATTGAAGATCTAATGACCAAAATCACCAACATGGATGCCAAGTTTGAAATCTGCAAGATCTTTTGATGTCATCTCACTACAAATTTGACACTATCTCTGAGACTCTAGAAAAGATCAAAGCCACTAAAAAGGATACTGACACTGCTGTTAGGAAAATCTGCTTCAATTGAGTTAAATCATAAAGGAGGCCATAAAGGATGCTCAGAAGATTCAAAATAACTTTGATGTCATGGCTGAAACTTTGACCAACCTCCTTGAAAACTTGAAGACTCCAATTGTCAATACTATTTCCTATTTTCGGTGCCCCCATGGCTAACTTGTTTTTATGTATGAACTATTTTGAGGCCAAGACCTCTTCCTTTTTTATCTGCACTTCTATAATATTATGTTAGTTTTTGCTACTATTATTTGCCTCTTTGTTTTCCTTTTTGTTGATGTCAAAGGGGAGAAAAACTAGAACCATAGTATATAGAGAAAAATCATATTGCACTTAGGGAGACCAAAATGCAAAATGATCACACATTTAGGGAGAGCAAAATGCAAAATGATCACACATTCAGGGAGAGCACCAGTGGACTAGTAATCAGAGAAGTTGACTATTTTTTTATTTATTATTGTCATCATCAAAAAGAGGAAGATCGTTAGTGCTAATTATCTGTAAATTTTGATGATGACTGGCTGCAAGTTTCAAAAAGGAAAACAGATCCCTAGGAAAATTCTCTATAGAAGGAACAATCTTCAAAGAGAATAGATCTATGCAAGATCTAAGAGAAATCCTGAATAGCAAGAAACAGGGAAGAAATCAAACACATGAAAGAATCATCTATCAAGAGTGATCTAAGAAAGGAATCAAATCAACCACGGATTATTTAAGGATACAAGATCAATCAACCTGGAAGCAAATTTGGAAAACAAATCAATCGTCTCCAAACTCAATCAAGGAAGATTCCCTCAAATCAATCCTTAAACTTATTCTTGGAAATAGGAATCCTCATTACCTATTTCCAAGGATCAAATCCCTTGGGATGTTGTCTCTTCTGATTTAAAAAGAATGCACTTGGATAGCTCGAGATATACAAGCTTTCAATACTCAACTCATTCTTCAAGATCTTCATCTTTAAGAAACATTGTAATTTCGGTTTGATTTACTGTGTAACAAAAAAAAGAGAAAAAAAGAAGTGAAATTGAAAATAAAGGATTGTATCAAAAGAAAGAAAAACAAAAAAAGAGTGTTTATAGATTTTAGATTCAATCTCTATAACCATCTTTATTAAAGGCTTGAAGAGATATCCCTTGCAACCCAAGAGGACTAGACGTAAGATCCACATTGGATCCCAACCAGTATGAAACATTTAGTGTTGAATTTATTACGATTTTACTATCTACATTTCTATTATGAAAGTTCTAGTCAACTACTTTACAAACTAGTCGACTAACTAGCAACAGTTCTATACCAAGCGAAGAAAATTCAACTCACCCCCCCCCCCCCACATTGCACTTTCATTTTGAATGCGTTTAAGTTTTTTGTCAAAACATAAACTGAAGTGTGACAAGTCTGCGTCACAGATTTGCTCCATCATGGTACTTGACGATCAATTTTAAAAGCAAGAAATTCCAGTCTTTTCCTCACCCATCCTAGTCTAAAACGCTTTCAATTTGAGGTCGTTTTCAACCCAATGTCGATTCCAAAGCGCAAATTTTAAATCATTTATGCATATTCACCTTCAGAACTAGGGCTATGGAGAAAAGAGGAGACTAGGGTTCAAAGGATTCAAAGTTGATCTTCATTATTTGATTTTCCATTCTTCATCAAAGGTATGTAAGGCTAACATGACGTTGAATTTATTTTGTCCACGTGCCCCTCCATCTATATTGATTGAAGTTGAGTTGAGTTTGAGTTTTCTTGAGTTTCTTGAATTGAATTCCTGAGTTATCTATTGTCTTATTAAGTTCCTTATAGGTAAAACTGTGTTATTGATGTTCATGAGTTGAGTATTTGATTTGGATGCATGTTCATGTCTTTATTTACATGAACCCTAATTGATGATTCTATTTAATTTTATTTTATACATCTTTTGAATTGAGATTGATGATCATTTTTTATGATTGAACACATTATTTTAAGCTAATTTGAACGTATTTCACTGAGTCTATATGAATATGAGTTTTTGAGCATAAATAATGATTTAAAAAAGAGTCTTGATGAGATATGGATGATTTTTTAAGCATGTTTTAGAAGAAAACACATAAGGTTTTGAGAAAAGATTTTGATGAGTTTTGAAAGAGTTTAAAATTATATTCTTTTTGTTTTAAAGGAGAGATTTGATGATTGAGATAAGATTGATATTGAGATGAGTTTGAATGAGTTTTCAAGAGACAATTTTAGGGGTAGTATTGAGCACCAAATTGGGTAGAGTAAGAGCGACCAACACCATAACTACGTCGTCAGCGTAGGATAGTTGTATAGTTAACTCTGGAAACTCCTGTCTCAAAAATATAGAATGAGATAGTTATTACTTGCAAACTAGCTATTTAGCCCTAGTTGTATCTTGCCCAATTGACTGCTCACTCCCAAGATCTTATATATATCTACGCCTGTTGCTTTCAGAGAGTGTAGAAATTCATAGACTAGAAAAGGATAACTTTTCTTGCCCTTTCATTCGTTTATCAATGATGTATTTATCAATGAGATTTCTTTGAACAAGGAGATGTGACCTTTTAAAGGATTAAGGATTTCTTTAAGACAGTGAAGAAAGTAGCCAAGACAGTGGTGATGAGTGCTAAAACAATAATGGTTGACCATTTGTATGTTGATCTAAGTGACAAAGGCGGGGACAAGAGATTATATAGGCTCACAAAAGAGAGAGAGAGAAAATCTCATGACTTAGACCAAGTGAAGTACATCAAGGATGAGGAGGATGACGTATTGGTGGATGAGAATTCCATTAAGCTAAGGTGGAAAGATTACTTTCATAAACTCTTAAATTAAAAAGAGGATAGAGATATTAAGTTGGATGAGTTTCTATACCCCCGTAGTCATCGAGATTTTGGTTATAAAATGTTTTAGAGGTGAGGAGGCTAGACATAGTAGGATGAATAGAGAAAGAGTGATCATAAACGATGAGATTTTTGTTGATTTTTTTAAGAGCATGGACAAGGATGTGTCACACCTCAAAAGAAGGGGAGGTATGGCTGGCACTCGATATAGTCATTGGCCGAGTAAGTCACTGAACATACTAGCTGACTAGTCTAGCGGCCAAAATTTGGGCAACATAACATATGAAAAACTAAGCCTGGACCATTTAGGTTATGACTTAGACAACAATATGTCATATACATCAAGATAGGTAAACTAAAATGATACAGTACTGGCTAGCTAACAAGGCTGCAACAACAGAGATATAGTCATACACTATATGTATATATTTCAATCCTATGACCAGAGAATGGAAGGAACCAAAGAACCAACCCAAAATAACATGTACACAATAGCCTCTAAGAGAATCACTAACACTGCCAGGACAAGGCCCTGACTATACCCAACTATAATAAAAAGTAAGCATCCTGTGAAAGCTCCAGAAAAAAATGGAGCTTACCAACTCATAGCTGAACTGGGCTCCTAGTGGAGGGGACAATTAGAATCACTATTTGAACCTACACACATGAAATAAAATATAGCATCCCCAGGCAACAGGACGTCAGTATAAATGAACATGTACTTGTATGTAAGGCAGAAAGTAAAATCATAGATAATTGTAGTAAAAAGGGTAATAAAATACCACCTGTAACCAAGCCTTAGGTAACCTTCCTGGCCAACATTCAGCCTCCTAGTGATCAAATATGCATGGTATGCTCGAGTAATCGCATGTTGTGAATACATATTTATAGATGCAAATGCATGACATACCCAACCAAATGCTAGCAATGGTGGTCCTTTTCGGGAGCTACCCGACATCATAT
>JBCEWC010004578.1:0-26928 GCA_038996855.1 Solanum aculeatissimum
CCCCCCCCCCCCACCCCCAACCCCTTTTTTTTTGCCTTTCCCCATGCTTATTTGTTCCCTTTTCTTGACTTTTTCTCATATATATACTTTTGTTAAAAAATTATTGACATTTAGTTGTAAATAAAATTTGTTGACATATTCATGTAATATAGGAGTTTAATATGTATAAAAATGTTTTTTTCCCTTTTTCAAATATATAAATTAAATTATTTATATTGAATTTTAAAATTATAATTAAACAAAACTAACAAAAAATGATTTTTCAACTTTGATTTTTTTCCATTTCTTGGGGGCTTTCACGATCGTTTCGATAAATCTTCATATAAATTATATAATAATGTATAGTTCCAATATTGCTTTAATCCTAATAAAATATAACAGTCTAATATGCTTAATGTTTCAAGAAAAAAATATATAAAATATAAGATGAATAATGATATCATACTAAAATATTCAACCATAAAAGGATAAAAAAATAGTAATAAAACAAATATTGGTGATTAATACAGCAATTAAAGTGATCACAATCTAAAAGTGCAAAGTCATGCCAGAATAAGTTCGACTAGTAAATAACTAAATATTATTGCACCAATGAACTTAAAGAAACAAAATCAATCCAAATTAAATAGAAAATATATAACATCGTTGTTATTTATAATGTTTGATCTATTATATGAGCACTTTTCATTTTATACTATTATTAAAAAATTATTAATGTACTAGTAAACTTTATCATTTTACCCTTTATTTATACTTTCTCTATCCATTTTCATTTTACCCCTATACTATTTTAGGATGTGCAACAATACCTGTTCAATTTATGAAATCAAAAGATAATTTTACACTTAGTTTATAATTTACCCTTGTCATTAATTATGGTTATTTCCCTATTACATTTTTCAATACATTATATTAATTATATTCAAAGGGTGATTTGGTAAACTTACCCCTATTATTTACTGCTTCTTAATCTCTATTAGGGGTGGGCGTTTGATTTTGAAAAAGTTTGCACCACCGAACCGAAATATTTTCAAGTTCGGTTTGATGTTTTTAAAATGATTTTTCGGTGCAACCTAATGAAAAATAAAATGAAGACAACACTAAAGTATAAGACACTTAAAAACTTAAAATCATGGTAAGTGATGATGTGCTTCCATGAAACACTTATTGTGCTTAAAAAACTATATTTATCTTGCCAAAAATTTGCGCTTCCAATTATTGCTTGAGGAAAACAAGCACAAAAACATCCTTTACAAGACATAAATCGACAAAAATGTGTTTGAATTTCTCTTGGAAAATAATAATATTCAAAGTTAACTATATAAATTATAAATTTATCGTTACTTTGACTTGTTTCACGAATGATTTAATTGCTAACTGATTTAGATGTATATAAATATAATTTTTTTTTTGTCTAATATATGTATAATTTTTTTTTAAAAAAATTAAAATAAAATTTTGATTCTTCGGTGCACCGAAGTTTCGAGACCCCTACACCGAATACCGAACCGAAGAACCGAACTTTTAAAAAAATAACACCGACACCAAACCAAAGAACTGAAACCGAAGAACCGAATTAGTTGGTTCGGTTCAGCTCTTCGATTTTCCGGTATTTATGCCCACCCGTAATCTTTGTGCCAAGTCAATAGGGGTCAAGTAAAGATGGACAGAGAAAGTATCAATGTACATTAAATTAAGTTAGAAAAAAATCATTAATATACTAATTAATGGTGGGGATAAAATGAGAAAAAATTAATTAATTCTATCATAATTTAGTAAATACTCATATAATATGGGATAAATATTTAAAAAAAAATACATATATAATATGATTATTTATAATTCTATCCCATCCAAATTCAATTACTAAAGTTATATAGGCTCCTTATTGTATTGATTATTAATTAACTCAAAAGATTAAACTCACAAATCAAGTTCCAACCCATTATCGAATTACCCTAGACCTCATCCGACTCAGATATAAGTCTGGCCCAAACTTAAGATTTTCATGTTACTATTTTAAAAAAAATTCTTGCCCAATTTTCTTTCCTATTGACTTACCAATAACGCAGGAATTTTTGAATTCTAACCCGTAATTTATCATGGTTGGACTAAGATTTTTGAAGTCCATTTTAAAAATGGACTTTTTAGCCCGGCCCGAAATTGGGTCAGCCCGTGGATCAAATTAAAAAATAATAATAAAATATAGTATAAATAAGAGTCAAAACTTAAACTTCATTTAAAATTTTTAAATGTTAAAATTTAGATATGTTTTTATAATATGTAATAGTAACATTAATATTATGTGATATTGTTATGTTGCTATTTATCTTAATAGAAAAAAAAAAGAAGGACAAATTCGATATACTAAAACTTTCACTATACACAGAATTCGAGAAAGGATCCAACCCTACAAAGCCCGTAGCCCACGTACAATGGACTAAGCTAGCTATTTTTCCTCCCAAAAAAAATAAACCAACCCAATCTGATTCGACTGTATCAATCTAAAAATAAAAAAGATTTAAAAGATAGTATGACTATACTTTGGAAAAAGGAAATGAAGTTAATTGATTGGATGGGACAAATTAAATGCCACTCTATTCCAACATTAATTTGAAATTGATAAAATGAATTATTTGCTCACTCAATTATTGGAGAATGAATTGCTAACGGCACCAATTCACATAATCCAAATTTGGTAGGGATTGGTTATGGAATTTGAAATTCAAATATGATTTTTTTTTCTTTCAAAAAATAGAATTTCAAATTCCTATTATCACTATAGTAACTATGCTTGCTCTCAACTATCCCAACAATATACCTTCATTTTTCAAAGGCTTGTCTAATGTTAATGTCTTAATGATGTGGATTATAAGTAGGAGCCAAAATTTAAAGATTATAATTCAATATTTTTTAAAGTTATTGCGTTTTAAACTAAATAATTTATTTATATATTTAATAAATTTCTCTAAAAAATATATAATTAAAATTAAAATTATTGAACTTGATCAAATCCAAAACTATTTATTAGTTCTATCCCTGACATTTCTTTTCCTATGTTTTGATATTCATATTGAAATTCCAACTAATACAGATTTACATTACTTTAGAGACTAATTCAAACCTCTTATTAAGACAAGTAAACTATACTACATAGGATAGGAGTAATATTTATCTTCCTACCAATACGGGTCATGGTGGAGTGGTAAGTACTCGGTAATCTTTAATCAAAGATCTTGGATTTGAGTCACCTTGGGTACAAAGTTGTCTTTGTTAGAAAACGCTTTATCCCCTAATGTGAAACTTTTCCACACAAATTCGTATTTAATCCAGCTCCAAAATATGGATAAGTAATTATAAATATCTCCTTCAAATATGTCAGTGACCATTAATTATAATTTTTTTATTGGAGCTTTTGGAAAGTGAGCTAGTACATAATTAGCTTCTTATTTTTTTAACAAGTAATAAAAAGGAAATTATTTATTCCTTTTTTTGTGTTTAAATGAGATAAACTGTTGTGTCTTTTTTTCCTCTTTTATACAAGGCTTAGTTGGGATTTGACTCATCTTTCACTTTTTAGTTCTTACTTGAATTATTGATGTGTTGTTTGTTGTTATTAGGAAAATTATTTTTCATATTTTAACCCACCTTTATAGTAGTACCTTTTTTTCCTTTTTAATTCTATTGTTTCCATTATTATAGTACTAACTAATAGTATAGTCAATTTTTTTCTAGTTCATCATACGATATAAAAAAAACAATTACAAGAGTACACACATAAATTTGCAAAAGAGCTCCCAATTTACCAATCAATCAATGAGGGTTCTCAACATATGGCAAAGTATAGAGCACCGGTCTTGGTGGACAGAGTTAAATATGAATCAAAATCGACCTATTCAACTAAAAAATAACAAAAATCGCTTATGAATGCATTCAGAAAGAAAAGGTAAATATTATGTGCAAAAAATTCTTTTTCTGACAATTTGTATAACTGCAAAAATGTACCTTCTGGAAAAAAAGAAAAAAGGTTGTGTTATTGTACAAAATGATTCTCCTTCATAGTTCCCATGCAAAATATATGTTGCACAAAACCATGATAAAGGGGCTAAATACCCTTCAAGACTCCATTTTTAGTTTCTAAAAAGAATTGCATCTTCAGCAAATGGAGTTTCCCAAATTTCCTTCTAGTATGCAACTCTTACTTCAACTTTCTTCTCACTCACAATTATTTTCTTGCTTAATTCATGTTTCTAATGCATTTTATGTATATTAATGGTATAATTTATTTGCAGGTCCTCCAGCACAAGTGATGTACAAGAATCAACTTCAAGAGTACACACAAAAAAATGTCAAGCAACTTCCAATATATCAAACTATTAATGAAGGTTTTCAACATGCCCCAAAGTTCAGATCAACAGTTTTAGTTGATGGATCTAAATATGAATCCAAGTCGACGTATCCAACGAAGAAACAAGCTGAGCAGGCAATAGCAAAAATAGCTTATGAATGCATTCACAAGAAAATTGATGCTAAAGATATTTCACTTATTTACAAGGTGATATATTCACTTCTTGTTTCTTTCTAAATAGCTAAATATTCTTTTGCTATTTGATTTTTTTTTTTTTGTGTTGAAGGAACCCATGCTGTGCAAATCCATTCTCTATGAATTTGCTGTCAAGAAGAATCTGGATAGGCCTATATATAACACTAGATGTACAGAAGGGCCAAGTTCAGTTTATATTTGTCATTTGTTGTTGGGAGGTAAAACTTACAAAGGTGAGGTAGCTGGGAGCAAACAAATGGCAAAGCAAGTAGCTGCTCAAGTCGCGATCGAGTCACTGTTAGGTATGTTGAAATACTGTTTTTCTCTTTCTCAATGCTTAAAGGTATATTATGTACAAAAGGACTTTGTCTAATACCTGAAAAGTCTTGAAGAAACTGATGCAGGAACTCTTTACCAGATCATCATGTCCAAAGGCAAGTGTCATTCTGGTATACAAACCAGAAAGGATATTGGATCTAGTGAGAAAATGCTGCCTAAATGCAATGGTGAGAAAATCCTTACTATAATTGACTTTATTTTTTTGTATACTTGTTGAGTCACATCTCATGTTCCTTATCTTTTTTTGGAATAGGGAATTTACAAGGCCAAAGAGCAAGCACTGAGGTAAAACACATAACCTTGCTGTTTGTAATATATACACAATTTGATGTACTAGCCTTATAGATCATGAAGCAAATGTTCAGGGGAGGAGTGCTCATTTATAAAATATTTTTATTTACAGAGAGCAGTTGTTGGCTTCAACGCTGATGGCAGCTCTGGAAGTGGACAAAAGCGTAAAGCCGAAACCAACAACTGGGAATGGAACAAAATGAGAAGGTTTAGCAACTGATATTTGGACTTTATGTCCACCTTAAGATCTAGGTTGATGTACTAGCCTGGTGACTGTTAGACTCATGAACTCTATTTTGCAAATACTTGAATATCTCTGTGTAAACTAGATGATACAGTAGTTTCATATGCCGCTAATCTTCAGATGAATTTTCTGCTTAATAGTCTTCCAAAAGCTCAAAAAATCTAACTGAAGGCTTCAGGGAATTCTTTCTGCTCACTGCCTCCGACCGATAGTATGCTGTACGGTACTCACTCCTAAGATTGTACCTTTTATGGCTTGAGTAAAAATAAACACAAAGCAGTGCCTTGTCAAACTTATACAAATGTTAAGAGAGAATTTTTTCTGAATTGTATTGAGAATTGGAAAACCACTACCAGCTAAAATTATCAAAGGAGCTCTCTAGTGCCTAGAAGTTATTGAAGGGCTGAGAGGGGATCCCAGAACAAGACAAATGCATCTTGATTATCTCTTGTTATACCGTAGAGTTGATCTACCCCTGGATCCACCTGACTACTACTATCCCACCTTATTATGTCAGGGAAAAATTAGTAGTCCTCTGAATGGAATGATAAAGTGGCTAAAGCAGACATGTTCACATCCATACCTAATGTTTTTCCATCGAATCCACTTAACTGATAAAAGTATTTTATACCTTCAGGCAGGGAGTTTTCCCACCATTCTGTTCAGTGTGTTTGAACTTCGCAGTATAACTCCTTTCTTCCTGAAATGTAATGTAACTAGTTTAGAACTCAGAAACTACAAATTACAGAGAATGTGCTATCACTGCATTGAACAGAGTAACAATAAATATCTTAAGTGAATCTCACATGAACTACTGAGCATAGGAAGAGGAATCAAGGATGAAATAAATTTTCTTACCTTTTGTTCTCACAACTGAGAAGGATACCAGTAGCAACTACAAATGAGTTTGGTGATTGTCTCGTCATCCAATACATGTGCTCTTCACCATATCAAGAAAAGATGTGTTACTTTTCTCGTGGCCGCAAATGAGGTTAAATTAGAGCCAGGATAATCTTAGATAGCATAAGTTCTGGCAGTAAGCAGATTTTGAGGAGAGTTTCACTATGTGTAAATGCTATGTTGTTGCTTCAGATAAAAGTTTCTCATGTATCCTGGATAAAGGGAAGAACTAAAAAGCAAGTGTTCCTGCTTAGCTTCCTCGTGCGCAATAATTACAGTAAATCCTCAACAATTATGGAGATGGCCAACACAAATTACAGCGGCTAAAGTCTAATTGGTATACTTTCACACTCTAGTACTACCAATAGTCTCCACAGGTACAAACACCTTCAGTGAAGTGATGAAAACGGTTACTATCCCGAACAATAATCAATCTACCCACAATCTTTGATATGAGTTTGATTGCAGAATGACAATCTCCACAAACCCTTAAATTTTTCATCACACGAATTGGTCTCCCAGATGGAACATTAAGAATTGCAAAGGCAACGGCTAATTTTTCGCTATGATACTTGAGCATGTGCACCTTCTCCTCTTCATCCACATCATGCAGGACCAATTTCGTGGCAGAGACATAACCCTCCTGCTTCATCAGTAATTCTAACTCTTCCAAGAAAGCATATATTCTCTTGCTGTCTGGATGCATGGTATCCCCAACAGAAAAAAGATGCATCTGATTTTGCAACTCAACCCAGCTGTAACCAGGCATTTTCCTTATGCCTGTATCCCTCATTTTTAATCTCATCTTGCTAACGTCACGCCATCTGCCAGAAGCTGCATATAAATTTGAGAGGAGGACATACATCCCTGCATTCCAAGGCTCTAATCTGAAAATCATTTCAGCAGACTTTTCTCCTAATTCAGTGTTTCCATGAATCCTACTCGCCCCAAGGAGAGCACCCCAAGTTGCAGCATCTGGTTCACAAGGCATGTCCTTCATGAGCTTTTGGGCATCATCCAGTCGCCCAGCTCGACCCAGAAGGTCAATCATGCAAGTATAATGCCTTGGATTCGTAGCTATTCCATAATCTCGACCCATTGAGTAAAAGTGTTCCATGCCCTTGTCAATCAAGCCGGTATGGCCACACGCAGATAATACACCAACCTGTAAAAAAACCACAAAAACTGAAACCTAAACAACTGTACAATTATGAAAAAACTAAACTGAAATGAGAGAAAAGTATCGAGAATACAAAGATTAAGTCTTAAACCCTATGTCAGATGATGTGTATAACTCGGTGGCTGTTCAACTAGAAAGAACGGAAAATGTAAAGGAAGCCCACAACACATGGGAGCAATCTTTACATACAATTGCATTAAGCAATTCGGAATGAAGTAATTTTGAATAGATTCATTAATGCAAAAACAGCTTTAGAACCTCAAAATAATACTTTAGAATTTAAAATGTATCAACATTTACCATGGTGACATCATCAGGTCTGATACCCGCTTCTTTCATTGATTCGAATAGTCTAAGAGCTTGTTTGCCAAAACCATGCCTTGCATAACCGATGATCATTGTGTTCCAGGAGACAACATCCTTCTCCGCTATCTCCTCGAACTCGTCATATGCCTCGTCTATACTTCCACACTTACAGTACATTGATAGGAGTGCATTTCCGACATAACATCCAGTGTGATATCCAGCCTTGACAAGTCGTCCATGTATTTGCTTTCCAAATTCGAATGCAGCAATGTCAGCAGATGTACTCAAAACACAAGTAAATGCCGACCTATTTATCCTCCCGCCATCTCTCTTCATTTGAACAAACATGCGCAATGCCTCCTCACTGTTGCCACTTTGAGCATACCCAGCAATAATTGCTGCCCAAGAGATGCAATCATGATTAGGCATACAATCAAACAAATTTCTGGCATGAGTTATTACCCCATTTTGAGCATAACCTGTTATCATTGTATTCCAAGAGCTGATGTTCTTACAAGGCATTACCTCAAAGAATTCCCTCGCCAAATCCATCCTATTAGACTGCACATATCCTGCAATCATTGCATTCCATGAAACCTCATTCTTCTCTGGCATCTCATCGAAGATCCTCCGAGCCTCATCTAACATCCCATTCTGTACATAACCAGAAAGCATTGAAGTCCATGTAAACACATCTTTAACAGGGGACTCATCGAATAACTTCCTCGCTTCCTCCAAATCATCATTCTGGGCATAACAAGAAACTATAGTATTCCATGAGACCTGATCCTTGACAGGCATTCTATCAAAGAGCACTCTTGCCTCAGCCAACATCCGCTTTTTTAAATACCCACCCAATAAGCAATTCCAAGAAACCAATGGCCAATTATCCTTTGACTCAAACAATTTCCTGGCCTCCTCAATCCTCCCATTCTGAACATAAGTAGCGAGAAGTCCATTCCAAGAGATCTCATTCTTCACAGGCATCATGTGAAAGATCCTTCTAGCATCATCAACGTACCCATTCTGTGCATACCCAGAAAGCAATGCATTCCACGACACTACATCTCTAACAGGCATTTGATCAAACAAAACCCTAGCTGACCCAAAATTCTTATTCTTGATGTACCCACTAAGCATAATGTTCCAGGATACCAAGTCTCTCTGAGGCATTTCATCAAACAGCTTCTGAGCGAGGTCCAATTTGCCATTCAATAAGTAGCCAGAAATCATTGCGTTCCAGGATACACAGGACTTTGCAGGCATGGAGTTGAATAAGCGCAATGCGGAATCACACTCTCCTTGTCGCATGTGTTGGGTGATTGACCTGTTCCATTGCACTATATCTGAGCCACAGCTACTGACTTTTGCCGACTTCACCGGTGGTTTACCGCGGGGTAATTTGGTGCCGGGCAATTGTTCTTTGAGACGGCTCGCCGGTTCGTTCAGCAGCAAACGCGAACAGGTGTTGTGCAATCTTCTGAAGCGCATTGTTCAGACCGTTATTTTCAAACTCTCAGAAACACGAATTTGATTTCGCGGGAATTAGTTAATCAGATGATAGGCCCCCGAGACCAAATATCTAACTTGGGCCAACAACTCCTGACTGCTACAAATTCGGCCCAGCCCACGAATCCGATTATTACTATTAGAGAAAAATTTCATCTCCGAAGTATTGACAATCTTAAAACTCTACATATCTAACTAAACTAAAATACACCCCCGAACTATCATAAGTGTTAAAAATACCCCTTAACTTGACAAGAATTCAAAGATGTATTCCACTTTTGTTACAAGATCAGGGATGTATTTAAGTTCTATTAGTTAAGTAGAGAGGAGATAAAATCGTGTCAAGTTTAGAAATATTTTTAATATTATAGATGTTTTTAATAATCACTAAAAGTAGAATTTAAAAGTGCATGCTGGTCGATCTTACTCCCATAAACTGAAAAATCCAACCAATTATAAAACGACAAAGTGGAATATAGCTCTCTTTTAAGTGAGAAATTCGACTTTGTTCTCTAGTTTTTGTTCTATTATCTTTTTTTTTGTTGATTGTTAGAGTTGGCCTAATATGTAAGTAAAAATCATACACTTCCCACCCTTCCAATTTTGGAAACATATTACTCCCTCCGTTTCATTTGATGTGGTACCCTTTCTTTTTTAGTTCGTCCAAAAAAGAATGTCACTTTACTAGAATAAAAAATAATTTACCTTTAAAATTCCTTTTTTACCCTTAATGAAATGATTTTCAACTACACAAATATTTATGAATGATTTCAGACCATAAGTTTTTAAAGTCTTTCTTCTTTTTTTAAACATCGTACCAAGTCAAATGATACCACATAAAATAAGACGGAAGGAGTAGTTCGTTTTGAGTTTTACTGGTAGGTTCATTATCATTTGAGCATCTTTTCATAGCTTAGAAGCACTTAAAACTGAAATTCCTTGCACACTATCAGCCACATCTCACCAAGTCAATTTTTAACTTTCTTGTTAATTATAAATTTAGTATTCGAAATATACTAATCGGATTAATTCAAATTTACACCGCATAAAACTTAGGAAAACCAGCGTGTATGTATATGGATTTTTCCAGTGCAGTCCGTTCTTTGTTTTTTGTTTCGATCGGATTCTATAAAAGCATCCCCTACTTCTAATGAACTTATAAAATTCAACGGTCACTTTCTACGTGTTCAATGTCTCTATCATATATCTAATTATCATGATTATATTTGATCTATATATACTCTAGTGTACTGGCTTATAGGCTTAATTAATTAGGAAACATTTTGTAGGCATAAAATTGAAGTTAATTCTCTTGATCATTCTGGTAATTAATTAACCAAATGGGTAATCGCTACCATTTGTTAGGTATTGGACTAGTAACAATGGCAGTTTTCCTGATTAAGCCATCTTCATCCTCCCAAATTATTAGGCGTTTTTCATGCGACGTAAGTTACTTTTAGCTAATTTAACTAAGTGATTTGTGTTTCTTTTAATTATTTTTCGTATAAGTTACATAAATCTCATAGTGTTAAAAGCTAATTACATTATTTTTCTACTCTTTTCTAAATTACAAAATTTCATAAAAATTATAAAATTCAGGATACATCACTGGACATCCGTATGTATCACAGAGGATGAGACATCCAAATACATAGGGGAAGAATGTATCAGAGAGGAAATTGATGTATCCGAGAGAAGATAGGGATGTATCAAGGAGAGGAGAGTGATGTATCTGAGAGGAAAATTTTGAAATTTTTAAATGGTAGAAAGTTTTAGAGCTTATTATAAAAAAAAAGTGTATTTAGGTAATTTTTCTTTACTTTTCAGATAGAAATGAAGAACGTAAGACGTTTGTGTCATACTAAAAGATTGCTAACAGTCAACGGCAAGTATCCAGGACCAACAATTTTCGTACATGAAGGTGACAATGTTGAGGTCAAAGTTACCAACAGGAGTCCCTGGAACACTACTATCCACTGGTAATTATTCATGAATTTTTTACTGAATTTTGTTGTGACTGATAACATATGTCACATAAAATGCAACAGAGGAAGCAATGAGTAACCTATTCGTTACATTATGCTTGAAATCGATTAATTATGATTATGTAATTTGGAGCTGGCACTGGCACAGGCATGGAGTAAGGCAGCTAAGAAGTGGTTGGGCAGATGGACCAGCATACATAACTCAATGTCCAATAGTTCCAGGAGGAAGCTATACTTACAAATTCACCATTATTAATCAAAGAGGAACCTTATGGTGGCATGCTCATCTCTCGTGGCAACGCGCCACTGTCTATGGTGCTTTTATTATCTACCCTCGGATGCATCCTTATCCATTTTCAGCCCCTGTTGAAGTTGAAATCCCCATAGTCTTCGGTAAGACTAGTAATTTATTATTGAAATGAACTCTGAGATGACATTGACATGGTTTACAATGTTGATTAATAGGTGAGTGGTGGAATGGAAAAATTGAAGAGATAGAAAATGACATGAAATTATATGGAAGTGGTCCTAATTCTTCTGATGCATATACCATCAATGGCCTGCCAGGGCCCTCGTATCCTTGTTCTAATAAAGGTAACAAAACAAGCCTAAATTCAAAATAGTAGTGTCTAGGTGATAAATGAGGGCATCAGGCCAAATTTGGACATGTTAAAATGGATCAAATCGATCAATAAATAAGTCATGATACAACATCCTCATAGTTAAGCTTGCTTGGATCGTATGAATTTGATTCATATGATCACATAACGGGTCATAATTCAACTTGCTCAACATGGTCTATACGCCTCACGGATTGGACAAGTTAATAAATACTTTAGTTTTGGCGTAATACCTGATTGACTAATTGTCTCCTCTGGTGTTGCAGATACATTCATTCAGACAATTGAGATGGGCAAAACCTACTTGCTTAGGATCATCAATGCAGCACTAAACGATGAACTCTTTTTTGCGGTGGCAAATCATACATTGACAGTAGTCGAAATTGATGCTGTTTACACAAAACCCTTTACAACAAAAGCCATAATGATCACCCCTGGACAGACAACCAACGTCTTAATCACTGCAAATCAAATCCCCGATTCAACAGGAATGTTTGTCATGGCGGCCAGGCCTTACCTTACATCAGTCTTCCCATTTAACAATTCCACCACAATTGGTTTCCTTAAATACAAAATCCCAAATACAAAAGTTACCAAAACTAATGTTAAATCTTTCACTTTGCCTTCCAATTTACCCCAAATGGAAGATACTCAATTTGCCACCAAATTCACCGAAAAACTTAGAAGCTTAGGATCCCCTGAGTACCCTTGCAATGTGCCAAAAATATTAGACAAGAGAGTGATTACTACAATTAGTCTTAATCTTCAAGATTGTCCTGTTAATCAAACATGCAAAGGATTTAAAAACAAGAAATTCTATGCATCAATGAATAATCAGTCATTTGTTAGGCCTTCAATGTCAATCTTGGAATGTCATTATCGAAACTTATCGACTACCATGTTCTCCAGTTTCCCTGAACGGCCTCCTCATCCTTTTAACTACACAGGGGTGGATCCATTAACCGAAAATCTGAATACTGAATTTAGTACTAGGATCTTGGTCGTGCCATATGGCACGAGACTAGAGATCGTGTTACAAGACACAAACTATTTAAATCCAGAAAATCATCCAATTCATGTACATGGTCATAATTTCTTCATTGTAGGCAGGGGATTTGGAAATTATGATGTTGATCGCGATACGAAATATTACAATGTTGTAGATCCACCTGAGAGGAACACAGTGGGTGTTCCTGTTGGAGGGTGGGCTGCAATTAGACTAATAGCAGATAATCCAGGAGTTTGGTTCATACATTGTCACTTGGAGGAACATACTTCATGGGGTCTTGCTATGGGATTGATTGTTCAAAGTGGTCAACATCCTTCTCAGTGTTTGCTTCCTCCTCCTCATGATTTTCCCAGATGTTGAGTTCAAAGTACTAACATTTCCTTCCATGTTTTCTTCCCTATCCTTTGTAAATTCATAGTTCTTAATATTTGGAATAGTTATATGAGTATTAATTTAGTGTTTCATTTTATTTTCCCAAGTTTGTGCTCTACTAATCTGTGAAAGGAGTCCATATCGCTTCTGAGACGATTACAGTTCTAATACTTTGATCAACTAGTTTACCAAATATGTATATTTCGTATTAAACTGACCACCGAACGATATATATTCCTAATTTTCCCGTTCTATAATTGGATGACCGATAGGAATCAAGTGTCACGCAGAACCTAGCAAAGCAATCATGAAAATAAATGAAAAATACCAAAAAATACACAATAACCTCACCAATTCACTCAAAATACAAAGAGGTTAACAGATGTGCTAACATAACACTTATGACTGATCATTTCTCTCTCTACTCAAAACTCTCATGCCCTTATTACTACCAAATCAGAAGAAATAAACTTTATTCATAAACTATTTCATACAAAAAAAAAGATTTGTCAAATATGAAAAAATTCTATCTTCTTTTTTTCTAAAAAAAAATTAAAATTACAGTAAGAAACTCAAGGTAAAACCCAAACATACTCGGGCCCGCTATTAAAAGGAAAACAAAGGGCATCAAACATGGGGTCACATTGCTATTTAGAACCTCCAACACTCAAATTTATTTCAACTTCCCATCATAATTTTCGCCTACATATATAGTTGGAACTTGGTTGTCCAAAATAATTAGTCTTTAAAATTATTTTTCAAAAACAAAAACCTACTGTATTTAATAAAAAAATATTTATCGAATAAAGTAAAGTAAACCTTTTTATTAGAAAGAAAATAAAATTAAACATGGCTCAGAGACTTTTTGTATGATAATGGTTATTTTTCATGTATGCTCCCAAAATTAAACTAGTTAGCAGAGTTGCATATAAGTCGGTTTGATTTAAAGTTTATCGATTTAACTTATTAGTTATCAGTCTATAGATATGCTAAATTGTTATAGAACCATTAAGATATTGATTTATCGGCTAGTGTGATCATTATCGGTTCAAGTATCATTTTAACCGTTAAGATTTGTTAAAAAAAAAATCTTTATTGAAAATTGCTAAGAAACAAGGTAACAAATCAAATAAACCATACACATGATTTGACAAATTGCATTTTGTTCAAAAATAAACTTGTAGAATAACTGAGAGTTTGAGACAGTAAAAAGTAAAAAGTAAAAATATGAAATATCAAGAATTTTATTTATCAAATAGAACAAATATAATTATTTAATTTATTATCGGGTTTTTGATTAACTCGTTATGAAAAAACCTAAAATCATTAAAAATTGATAAGGTAATAATAAAATAAATATAAACCATTACCAAAATTGTTAAATCAATAACCCATTATTAATAAATAATTTTTTTTATTCGAATAATCGATTTCAATTTGATTTTGCACAGCATACCGGCTAGTTTTTCTTTTGGACCAAATAAAAACAATCTTATTTTTTAACACAGCAAGAATTTATTGCGACAAGCTTGAGAGCATGATTTCTGACTTAACAACAGTAAATTTAATTTTCAAGAATGTCTACAATAGCTTATATTTAGAGTTACATATGAAATTACGTGAAAACAATTAATTGAGTCGACCACATTATGGCCCATCACACTTTCAAAAAGAGACAGCTTTAATTTGCAGAAATGCTCTGACATTTATTTTTTTTCTTGTTTTTTCGCAGCTTTCTACAGTAAAAACCTGCATACCATAGCCAAAGGCTCCTCCATGCGCACTACTCTCTCCGTCCAATTTTACTTGGTCCCTTTTAATTTGGCACAGGAATTAAGAAGTAGTAAATAATAAGGGTAATTTTATCAAATCACTCTTTAAATATAATTAATACAATGTATTGAAAAATATAATAGGGGAAAAACTATAATTAATGACAAGGGTAAATTAGGAACTAAGTGTAAAATTATCTCTTAATTTTATAAACTGGACAAGTATTGTTGGACATCCTAAAATAGTATAGGGGCCAAGTAAAGATGGACAGAGGGAATATATTTCAAGTACAATAGCTATCTTCTTATAAATTAACCATATCAATTTTAATATAAAATTTCATCATTAAGACTATAAGATTGAAAAAAAATTACTTTCTTAAACTTGTGTAAAGTAAAAAAAATTAAAAAATTTCGTTTAAAAAGGAATGATTTAGTTTGACTTGGCACGAAATTTAAGAGAACAAAGAAGATTTTTCAATCTTATATTCATAAATCAAAGTTATGTCAAATGTACCAAAATGTTCTTTAATCTTGTGGTATTGAATATGCCAGGTTGACAGTGGCAGAGCTATGATTATCACAAGGGAGTTCAAAATATGAAAAAAAAATAGACACTTGAATCAGTCAAAGGGGGTTCGACATCTACTATATATATACATATTAAAATTTTATTTTAATCATGTATAATAAATAATATAATTTTTCATCGAAGAGGGTTCGGATGAACCTCTGCCAAAAGGATAGCTCTGCTCCTGCACGCGAAAAGTTGAAATTAAAATTTTACCAAAAAAGACATGAGTTATTCTTTTCAAAACAAACTAAAAAGGAATTACCTACTTTCTTTTTTAGTCTGTTTTTAAAAAAATGACCTATTTCTTTTTTTTGACAATATTTTAATTTTAACTTTTTATGTGATAGTTTAAAGCCACAAGATTATAGGACATTTTTGTACATTTGAAATAACTTTAATTAAGAACCATAAAATTATTATTTTTTAAATTTTTTAAAATTTCGTGTCAAATCAAAAAAAAAAAATTTAACGGAGAAAGTAATATATGTATATGTACACTGAACCTCTACTTGTGTGCCATAGTTTTCTAGGATATTTTATTGGGAAATTGGGTGGGTTGTGGAGAAGGAGTGGACATTCTTATTGACAATCAGATTAGCTTTTAAAATAAGAATGGTCATAAGCAATGATTTGAGTGTGTTTAGAGCCTTGACTACAGTATTTAAGTTGATATTTGTGCTAATAAACAAATAAAATGCATTACAATGAACAGATATACTACTCATTCTTAATGCTGACTTGATGGCAGAGGATGTAATAATATAATATGTAAAGAACAAGTTTTAAATAATAAAGATAAAGACAATATCAGAAACAAAATAATATTTAGTATCATTAAACGAATCTAGTTCCTTTTTAAAATACTTATAAAGTCCAACCCTCTCGAGTCTTTTTACACTAATCACAGTTAATTAGACTTCTTCCATATTAATGTACAAAATAGGTTTTTATTAGCGGTTGATCACTTGAGAAACAATGAAGATAATAAAACAAAATAAATACTGTATTCTTATTTTATTTTATTAATTAAATATAATAGTTTACAATAAATAAAATATCCCGTGATCGAGCATGAGCAATTCATTAATTTACTTATGTCTTTGTCTTGTGCATCCTTGTCTCATTGATTGTTTTTCCTGTTTGCCATGCAATTTATGGGACCCTATTTATATCAAACTTAATAAACAAGCTCTATTTTGGCTTCTTCTTTTTTTCCCCCTATTTTAATTTAATATTCTCTTCAAATTATTTTATTTGTCATTCTTACTTAAATTAGATAGTTTTAAAAAAATTGTCTGGATAGAAATCAAGATATAATTGAGTTCATTTTTTCCATTTTACTTTAAGTAATTGTTATTTTGAAATAATAAATATTGAAAACTCAAGTAAAGAGCACATGCACTATTATACATACTTTAATATTGTAATTGCTTAAATTAACTTTCTTTAGAAAAGAATTATTGAATAGAAAATAATTTTTAAAAGTAATAAATAAGAATATGCGTAATTATAACACATTCTTAAGAGGCATGGAAATTTAAAAAATTCTTAAGTAATAAGTTGGGACGATGATAGCTCATATATTTCTATATCAATGCCGGTTGAATTCCATTGATTCATTTTTGATGTTTTTGACATTGGATTCTATGGATTTAGACTTTAGACATATTACAATTTAAATATATTTATATTTCGCATCGAAATATTAATTTCAGAAAACCAATCCTCCATTTGATTTAAACATTCAATAGAAATAAATTTTTACAGACCTAATTTTAATGTGATAAATGAGAATATGAGAAAAAGGACAAGAGAGTAGTATTGAAAAAGACAAGTATTTAAAATTGTAGAATTAAGGAATGTGGAGTTGCAGATGAAGTAGACAGAACAACAGCATGCCTCACGAGAAACTCCAATTTTTGGAGTTCATAAGGACCATGTGATCTGTTCATCCCATACATTATGCATATAATTTAAATATGAAATTAATTAAAATATGATAGTTTATACCATAATATAAGCAATGGGACTAAATCAACAAAATATAATTTCCAAAGGAATAATACTTTGAGTGAAATTCGAACCCTAAACATGATGGTTCATTTAAAAGAAAACCTACCATTATGCTAGACTTTGCTGATTGTTTAGGAGGTTCAAGTTTAATATATATAAGAAAATATAGAAAATTTACCTTATATATACGATGTAATAGTTTAAATAGCCTTTGATTCGTTATTTCTAGTATAAAAATATATCGTATGATATTTTATCTTTATAAAAAAAATCATAATTAAATGTCCATCTCCTATTCTAGAGGAAATTAATGGTGATCACTTCCTTAATTGGAAATTTGAGTCCAAAAATTGGACTACTAACTCAACGTTTGATTAAAAATCATGATTAATTAGTTATTTCATTACACAGAGCAATTAAGACCACAGGAAAGGTAACAAGCGATTAACTCCAAAAAAAAAAATGATGATGAATTGATGTTTAATTAACAGGAGTATACGTAATTATTATTGCCTTCATCCATCTTTATTGATTGATTATACTATTGACGGATATCCAATAATATTTATCTATTTTATAAATAAATAAATTATTGGACTATCACACATATTTAGAATCGTATGTTAGTTGTCCTGTCCGTTCCATAAGGATTTGACAGTAGTAGTACTCCTCGTAATCATTATTACCTTGGGTCAAAACCCGGTAATTAATTGTGACATCAACCCACCACTACTAATGATTTTCTTAAGTAAAAAATGAGTATTATCTTCAGACATAAGACAAAAAGCCCTAATTAATTAATTAACTTATGTTGTACTATGAAAGTACTTAATTCATTATACTATAATCACTACATACAATTAAAAGCGTTACTTGAATTAATGCTAGCAAAAATAACACGACAGTTACTATGTATCAAAACAAGTGTTAAATATTCATAAAAGCTCAATTAATTGGTATGTTAGATTAAATCTATATTGCTTCCTCGTTATCTTTGAAGAAGAGATATTATATATAATGTAATCCTGGTATGTAAGCAACTGTATCTGCATTATTTATAAGAGACAGGCAACATGCTATGATTCTTGGCATGTCCAAGAATTATTTGAATATCATGACAAAACTAGAACAAATATATATAACTCTACTACATTCTTTTTCTTTTTATAAGACACAACATCATCATTATTCTAGAGATCTAACACCTCAAAAAAAAAAATTCATATTTCACAAAGGATTATCTAAAGAAATTTTTTTAATCTTATGATCCTAAATTTAAATTATTCAAATATATCAAAATATCGTTTAATCTTATAACTTTAAATAACATGTGAAAAATTAAAATTAAAATATTATCAAAAAAGGAAAAAATACATTCCTTTTGAAATGAACTAAACAAGAAAGCAGGTCCAACCACCATACCCCCTACACCATTGCCTCATAGCCCAAAACGTTGTTTTCCTTCAACATCACTTTTATTCTTATATTATTAGAACTCTTCAAAAATATTAATAACTATGTGTCGAACACTTCAAAAATATATATTTTTTTAAAAATTAATATAAATATAATAATATTTTAAAAAAATTCGAGCAACGTTATTTTTATAAGATCAATCTCTTAAAGGACGGAGGTAGAAGTTAATGTATGAAGCAAATCCACCTTATTACATTTATTATTACTCCTTATTCTACGTTATTACTCGTGAAATTCAATTCTCTCCACCACCCTCCATCACCATAAAAGCAAAAAAGAAAAATAAGCAAATCCATAATCAATGGCCTATCGATAAAGCCACCAAACTTCCTTTTGGTTTATCCTCTCTTCCTCTATTTTCGCCATACCAAAAGCACTGAACTTCACATTTCCCTCATTCTCAAAGCAATGTCCCTCTACGTTTTCTTCTTCTTTACTCTACTTTTCTTGGGTAATCCACCCGAATTACTCGCAAGTCCGGGTTTACCTGAACCCGACCCAGCTGAGGTCCGTTCTCAAACCTTCTTACCTTACCCTGCACCGCCGGCGACAATTCCTGCTTTCCCGGAGCAGTCGAACGTCGCCGGTTGCCCATTGGATCTACCGGAGGAACTCTACCACGGCGTTAAATCAGCTTGTGGGTCCCACGGTTATTCGGGTCAAGTACACCAGACCCGTTGTTGCCCCGTTCTAGCCGCATGGCTCTACTCGGCTTACTCTAGAACGGCACTACATAGAGCCGTTACGAAACTCCCGCAGTCGACATCAGTTGATATGCCGGTGCTCCCCGACGATTCGGAGACGTGTGTGGACTCTCTTGAAAAGGCTTTGGGAAACAGAGGGATTGAATTGGTGAAGCCGAACAAGACTTGTGATGTGGTTTATTGTTACTGTGGAATTAGGCTTCATCCACTCAGCTGCCCAGAAGCATTCTCTGTGGATTCACAAGGGGAATTGGTTGGTGATAAAACCGTGAAGAAATTGGAAAGAGATTGTTTGAGCAATAATGGGTATACTGGTCTTGCTGGTTGCTCCAAGTGCTTAAACAGTCTTTATCTTGTAAGTTAACATTTCTATTTCCCTGTGATTATTCATTATATGCGTAATGTGGGTCTCAATTATGAAGTATAGAGGGAAAATGTAGAGAAATTGGGGAAGTTATCTGCTTCTGCATTTCTAAATAAGTTTACATTAACGATAATGGTGTTAACGATAGATAAATTAGAGTAAGAGAAAGTATGAACTTTTGGGGGTTTGGTTTCTTATGCCCTATTAAAGAATGATAAAATAGTAACCAAAATGGGTTGTCCTAGGATGGTTGGTATTCCTCCACCTTTAATAATAGGTCTTGGTTGCTCCTGAAATGGGCCTTGTAATGCATGAATCTGAATCTTTGGCTACCGGACTTCGGGTGGGAAACCAAATAGGAACCAGGGCTAGCACATGCTTCCAATCCAGTAATTTTTTATGAAGATAATACATGGCACATGTTAGCTATGACCAAATTTATATATTTTATTTATTTAAAAAAAAAAAAAATTGGGGTAGGGGAATGAAATATAGTGGAGGGTTTGCAAGGTTGGGATATTGAGCTCTCACTAACCAGGTGAAAATATAAGGTAGCCAAAGATTCCCTAAAAGTTTGTTCAAATAACATCTTTGTTTAGTTCGAATTACCTCTCTTCTCTATATGCTCGTCTCTGTAATTTTGGAGTAATGCTTGACAGTTGCAAAGGTTTAATGCTGCGTAATAGAAATGGCGCTTAAGTTTTCAGAGTTTGGTGAAACATGGTTCTGTAACAGATGGGTACAGAGGAAGTCAAATTATTTAGCTTATGTTTACATGGTGTCATCTTCTTCTATTGCCAATTAGCCTTTATTCAGACCTTCATGTAATAAAGATTTATATGTGTAAATTGATAGTCTTTTTTAACACAGTGACCCTCAGTTGAAGAAGAAAAGCTTTCGGATATCCTGTTTAGTTCAACACTGATATAATTGCAGTGTCTACACTAGGTTTGAGCATAGACAACCACAATATTTGAGGGCTTAGGATGAGTAGCATGCATATCGTAGGTTGAATTATCCACCAGTTTGTCTAGGGTAAGTCATACTTAACTAGAGTGGAATAAGATATTGAGCTCACACAGAAGGAAAACTAGATAAGACCATAAGAGTATGTGCAAATGGAAACTCCTCCGTTGTTTTTGTTGTGGCCTACTTGTGTGGTATTCTTCTCTAATTTGATTTCCTAGTTCCTTCCTTTTTGAAAAGAGGAGTCAATCATAATACTGGTTGCAATTGTAAGAGCCTGTTGGGCAGCATCTACTGAAAAAAACATTAGATAGTGTCTAAAGACCTTTGGCTGGATCCTCTATTGTAGTGCAGCCTTTGCCCTCTGGGTGGTGGTGGTGTGATTCAATCTCATGATATCACCTCTCATTAGGTTGACTGTTGTCAGCTATATTTCCTGTAGTTTGAGCTGTTTTATCTGAAATTACTTTTATCATTGGTTCGCATAGATTTCTCTACCCCTAGATGATGATAATTATATTTTGTCACACTGGAGCAAGCTCATAACAATATGTGTTTGCATTTTACAAGCAAGACTTGATCTGTTTATTATTTTTAAAAAATTGTATTTGGGAATCACGTGAAAGTATGAAATTTTGCCAATAACTAAAAGCATGCTGTATAAGGTACTAACTAGTTTTAGATTTATCAACAGAAGGTTATCTTTTATTCTCTAATGCATGGTGACACATTGCAGCTTAGTGAGGCCAGAATCGGAAACAAGAACAATTTAGATGATAGGACTAAGAAAATGCGCAGCAGGGATTGCCAATTGATGGGTCTAACGTGGCTTCTCAACAAAAATAGATCCAGTTACATTCACACAGTTTCTTCTGTTTTGAGAGCTTTAATGTTGACAGAAGGCAGTTCAGATCCTCAGTCGTGCACACTTAACAGTGATGGTATGCCTCTTGCAGTAGACTCCTCAGAGATCAACGATGAATCTACTGCAGTTGCTATTCAGGCATCACTTTATCCGTATATCCTCCCTTTAGTGTTAGTGTACATAAACTTTGTGGCATTCCTCTTCAAATATTAGTTAATCTCCAGCAGTTAATCCTTGTACTAAAGAATGTAGTTGTTGTTCAAATGCCACGTAGGGCAAATTCAGGCCTCTGTATTCGTTCATTCAGGTTAGTGATATTGTAATTTTGTGGTCGTGTATCGACTTGTTCAGCAAATGAATGAAGCTATGGCTGTTCATTGAAATGCTGCTGTCAGATTGAAATACCAGAAAACTTGCACTGTTTCATTTCAGCAACCATGCCCACTTGCATTCAAAATCAACCCTAAAAAAGATCTAGTCCACCGCTATGCGCAGGGTCGGGAGGGGCCGACCAAAAGGGTCTGTACATATTATTCAAATAAA
This sequence comes from Solanum aculeatissimum, assembly GCA_038996855.1. NCBI lineage: Eukaryota > Viridiplantae > Streptophyta > Magnoliopsida > Solanales > Solanaceae > Solanum > Solanum aculeatissimum. Next base: position 22,576 of record JBCEWC010004578.1, read on the forward strand.
TTCTTTGTAATTTCTGCTTCATTACTTCACATTAAGCCACTTGAAGTGTCAACTTGCTATGCTTTGAAGTTCTGCTTCAATTTTTATTAGATTTGCCGCATGTCAACTTGCTATGCTTTGAAGTTCTGCTTCAATTTTTATTAGATTTGCCGCATGCCCTTAAACAGAGGACCAGAAATTAGGAAGTAATAATTGAATAATCCATTTTAGCACTGAAAATTTGTAATTTTAAATTGTATCAAATTGATTTACTAGTATTAATTTATGTGACATCATTCGAATTTTAAAATTCAAACAACTCCTTTTATTTAAATAAGATATAAATTAAATATCATTAATGTCTTCTTGATTCAAATTCTGAATTTGTTAGTGTACTCTAATGCAATTAGCGCATACTTCCATTGCCTCAATTTACGTTCCACACTTTCCTTTTTAATTCGTCCCTAAAAAAAAATATTTCACTTTTTTTTTATAACGTGAGATAACTTAATTTAAAAAATTTCTTTCTATGGTTAACGACTGTTGCTCGCTACGCTTTGAAGTTCTATTTTAATTTTAACTAAATTCACAACATGCCTTAGTCAAATTGACTTTGATCTAGATAAACTGAAATATAACAACCAATGTGAATATAAAGAGTATTTTAGTTCTTAATAAGTTTAAGTTATACAAATCATCACCTCAAAAATAAATTAATCATTTGTTATAAACGATAAAAGAAAACTTATTAAATAATCATTTGTTGTAAAAACTTTCTAAACTAACTATGCATATAAACTTAAGTTCGTTCTTTGTTTACATAGTTATTATGGAACAAGAAATGAACTGTGTCCGATTAGATTGGTTTATAGTTAGAAATTCTAACTTATGACTTTTGACTCTTAGGCCAGTAGAATAATATAATTCAATTCCCCGTTAAAATGAAACTATATATTGAGTGCACCAGAAAAAGAGAACTAAAGTAGAGTATCTTTTTTGTGAATGAGGATTTTTAACGTTCACTTTAATGAGGGAATCCTTGCCTACTTTAGGTACATTTTTGGTAAAAGTATGGGGATTCTAGGGAAACAACAAAACAAAAAAAAGGAAAAAGTAAGCATATATGCATGTAAAACATGGACTCCATTAAAAATTGTCTTAGCTTAAAGCACACTGAATGCCTCACTTTCCATTTCCATTGTCTTTCGATATGTAACCGATGACTGATTTTCCTCCTATTCACAACACGTGTCAACATCACAAACAAGAAATGATAATTGAATTTTAGTTCAACAAGTCGACACGTGTTGCCTTGTCTTCCTATTGTCCTATGCATGTTCAAAACGTACGTAAGTGACCAAAATCCTTTTAACATTCTCTATTTAAACACCCCCAAAATACTTAATTGAGACCAAACAAACATAATATCATGGGTGGAAAAATTGATCCTTTGATTGTTGGAAGAGTAATTGGTGATGTAGTTGACATGTTTGTGCCTAGTGTGACTATGTCTGTTCATTATGCTAACAAACATGTCACTAATGGTTGTGATATCAAACCATCTATTGCTAGTGAACCTCCTAAAATCACCATCACTGGCCATCCTGACGAATTTTACACTATGGTAATTAATCGTTAATTTATAACTGTCAATGTATATAAGTTAAATTCTAATACATGCATCGTGTATATAGGTCATGACGGATCCAGATGCTCCAAGTCCAAGTGAACCAACTATGAGAGAGTGGGTGCATTGGTAAGTATTTATTTATCATTATAAGTAAATTAAATTAAAACATCTCATCATCTTTTTTTATATTTACTTTGTTCATTATTAATTTTTGCTTTGTTTACATGCATGTTTAATTGCCTCTCACGTATCGTTTTTGGCTTTGGGTGATCAGGATTGTGACAGACATACCGGGGTGCAGCAACATTGCTCGAGGTAATTAAATGTCTTTAATCATGGAATTAAATTTATCGATAATTTTCGACTAATTTTTCACTCGCTAAATAACTCTGAGTTAATTGATTTTTTTTTATAATTCGTTATAAATTACTTAAAATTAATATGACATTTTTATCATCTAGCAATGAAATTTTGTTCGTATAATTTTTTTTTATTTTTTAGTTACATAGATCTTGTTAATTATATCGTATTTACATATTATCATGTATTTTTCGTTATTAGTCACTCTTTCTAATTTTTTTCCTTTTCTTTTTTCATATCTAATTTATTTTACTTATGGATTTTAGAGACGCCTGAAAATAATAATGATAAGATCTACGTACATTATATCTTTTTCGGACCTCAATTATGAGATTCCACTAAATATGTTTATAGATCTTATTCAAACGTAAATCGTTCAGAGTAAGCACAATTTTTCATCCAATGACAATGAACAATTTCTTACCTAAAAAAGACAAGAAGAAGATGATGAAACAGTACAAAAATATCTAAACACCATGTTTTGTTTTTTATCTTTCTTTTTTGTCTGGATTCTGATATACTACGTGAAGTACAGCTGGTTGTAAGCTGGAGTTAGCCTAGTAAGCATTTTTCCTGCCACTTGTCCTAAAATAAACTTTAGTTGAAATATATATTACATCAATTTTCTAAGAAATAAAATAAAAAAGATATTTTTTGTATTCTAATTTATATGATATTATTTGAATTTTAAAAGCGCAAGAGTTTTATTTTAATCATGAATTTAGATAAATTTTAAAGTTTTTTTAAAAATAAAATTTTATATTTAAAAATTATATAAAAAATTATAAGTCATAATAATTTAAAAATATGATTAAAAAATAATTGTTGAATTTAAAATATACTTGTTTGGAACAAATTTTAAAGTGATAGAAAATAAATTATAATCATAAATAAAATATGAAGGAACATAATTTAATTGATAAACAATATTTCTCCTTTTAAGATTTCATCGTGATTCAAGGACCGTTAGTGATGTATTTCTCGAACTAAGATAATTTTTTCCTCCCATTTTTAGAATTTATGAGATTTCTAAGATATTTTTTCACGAAAATTCCCCTTATATAATAATAAATTAGAATTTAAATAGAATAGTCTCCAAGAAACTCTGAATCCTACAAAATTTTAATGTCTACCGTATATCGTATACCATGTAAATTAAGAGAGAGTAATGGTTGTACAACCTAATTTTGCTAGAGACCACGTCGTTAACATGCACCATTATCCGGGCAGTATCTCTCACTTCCCTTTTTTACCTTGAACAAATTAATCGAAATCAAGTTATTGATTAGTTAACTAAGACTCCAATTAATGTCTATCATCTATGATTAATGTGGAATATGTGTTTGAATAAATTGCAGGGAAGGAGGTGCTGAATTATGTTGGTCCTCGTCCACCCGTCGGGATTCATAGGTACATCCTCGTACTTTTCCAACAGAAAACACCATTGCAGGGAATTTTGCAACCGCCGACAACAAGGTCTCATTTCTGCACTCGGGTGTTTGCACATCAGCTTGATCTCGGTGTTCCAGTTGCAACAGTTTATTTCAATGCCCACAAGGAACCAGCAAGCCGTAAACGCTAAGGCAACGATGATGAATTATATCTATATCTATATATATATATATATGTCGTGTATGAATATTTAATTTGTGTGTTTTGTGTTTGGCAATTATTATTTAGCCAATGTTAAGTGTTTGATATTTTGTACGTAAAATTATGTTTGTTTTGTTGGCGGTTGATCGACGTTTTATTATAATATATCTATATTTATGTGTTTAAGTACGTTCGTTTTATTATATATTTTTGTATCTCCTCTTGAATCTTAATCGTTCACGTACCATTGCATTTCTTTCATGGATTTAAATAATATAAAAATAATTATTTACACTATTATTTGCTAATTATCAATCACCAGATCACTTAAAATGACACTTACAAAGTAACAATAAGTGATACTTCCTTAATTTATAAAAAGTAAATTGACAATGCACAAATTTCTATATCCATCAGTATATATTTTTCAAACATATACCATTATTTTTATTTTTGGAGTAAAATTATGATCCATCGATTCAACCTCATCTTTTAAAAAGAGTTGAAGAACACTATCAATATAAAGAGAGAAAAGGAAATATCTTTTCTTGTTATATCAAGTTTTAACCATTTTTTCTTAATTTGCTGGTACATTATATTGTATTTCATCAAACGTTACAGAAATATACATTGGAATTTGACTAAACTCATCGCATTATATTTTTAGTCTATAAATAATAAAAGGAAAATCTACCCAATTATATATGCATTCCTACTATGTTTACTTTTAATTTATATGTTGTGTGTTTGATACTTATCATTTAGTCAATTACTCTAAGTCTGGAACGTTA
>JBCEWC010004579.1:0-26927 GCA_038996855.1 Solanum aculeatissimum
AAGAATATGAAGTCAGATTTTTGAAATAACAAATGGATTTTTAGATATATGAAAAATACAATTCCGAGCACTTCCGAGACACTTTTTTTTTTTTTGGCACTATTTGAGGTCGTTTCAAGCCCACAAACTCCTTAGATTAATAATGAGCAATTATGGATTTAATTTGTTCATTTCCCATTTTCTTTTTCTGTCACTTTGAACATTTGATTTTTGAGTATCATTATGAGTTGTTTAAAAAAATGAACTTATGTGTCAAAATATTTTTTTCCATTCAGCCACTGACTTGTTTTCATGTCAATGTATATGTATAATTTAATTTCTGAAATTTATATATGTATAGTATAAGTTTGTGGAATTTATATATGTATAATTTATGTGTGAAATTTGTTTTCTGGAATAACTTGTTTAAAAGAAGAAGAATGTAGTTTGACCAGTTATATATATAGATAACTTGTATAAATTTACATTTGTATAACTAACTAGGTATATAATTATTTATGTATATATATAACATGTATAAAATGTATATGTATGCATACATAGTACAAGTCTATGGGTGTGTTTGGTATGTCGGAAAATATTTTTCAAAAAATATTTTTCAATTTTTTCATATTTGATTGACTTAAATGTTTTGAAAAATGCTTTCCAAATCAACTCATTTACATTTTCCAAAACTCTCCTCCAAATTCAAATTAATTTTTTTATCCCATCCTACCACGACCCTCATCCCCCAAAAAAATTTACTATTTTTTAAAATAAAATAAGATTAAAAATTTATTTTTGAATTGAATTTTTTTCCCTCATTCCTATGTCGACTTACCCAATTAAAATATTATTTTTTTTAAAAAAATAATTTCAAAAATTTTAATATTTTACTCCACCATGCCCCACACTCTCTAGCTCGCCCTCCACACCACCCACCCCATACAAAAAAAATTAAAATTTATTTTTACAAAAAAATTAAATTTTGAAAATTTTAATTTTTTACTCCACCCTACGCTCCCTTCCCCTTCCCCCGCCCCCACCCTCGCCCCCATCCCATACAAAAAAAAATAAAAATTTATTTTTATAAAAAATTCAAATTTTGAAAATTTTAATTTTTTACTCCACTCAGCGCTCCATCCCCAAATTCCTCATCCAGCACAAAATGGAGCTCTTTTTCATCTTAGTGCATACCTACACATTTTAAAGACATTCAAAAAACACATTGTCCTATATTAAATGATAGAGAAAAAATACATTATTGACTGGTGTTTCTATAAAAATATCCTAACATAAAGTTCTGCATGTTTTATCAAAAAAAGGACAAGAGATAGATTATGTTGGACTACTAGATTAAGATAGCTTCATCAACACCAATATCCGTTGTCGTCCTGACAGGCTTTAATGGAACTTTATTTTCACTGACTGTATCTTGATCAATCTTTCGCATTCTACAGTCCCACAAAAAGGGTTGCGGATCAACTCAGAATCTATGAGAGTTTCTGGGATCCCATTCCCTTCACTCAAATATTCAGCATATATAGATGGCCAAATATACTCCACATTCCCTAAGAAGAAACATACATGAATATATAAAAAGATGTATAACATATGAAAATAAAACAAATAGCATCAGATAAGTACTTACAAACTTTCTTCTTGTTGGTGAGTATCTTGTTGACATGCACAATTTCAACTGAGTCATATTTTGAATGGGATTTGTATTTTGGGTGCAAGTTTACATCCAACCCCCTATTTTTATAAAAATAGGATATTGCAAGCTACATTGGTATAAGTTGAGCATACTTCTTAACTTTATTCTCTATGTATGCATTGTGAGTTGTCGATCTAATGGAGTTGTATACCATGATGGATTGATCATTGAAGGATACGACCAACAATAACCAATGGAATTTGTCCTTCATATTAACAGGGATGAAAACATTATCAATTGTATACCACGATATAACAACTTCCCAATTGTCTGTTTAGAACTTGCATTGCATGCATCGTCATCAAGATCAACATACGCTTCCCAAATTTCATGTATTATTGAACTAAAATTACAATCAACTTTGTTGTACGAAAAGGTTGTGCTTTTAGAGTACTTGACTTTTTTTCGCAAGTAGTACATTATTACGTCTATGTGCTGAAAGGTTAAAAAATGAATTTAAGTATAGAAAGTACATTATTACGTCTATGTGCTGAAAGGTTAAAAAATGAATTTAAGTATAGAAAATAGTTTAAATGTGTTGCATATCAATAATTAGTAAATAGTAAGGCATATCGTACTAACTTATTGGTCCATTGTCCTTCATTCGCTAATTTATAAAATCAATTCTTGTCAGAAATAGTTGACACACCAAAATTAAATGGCACTGTCAAGATAACTTTACTTTTTTGTATCGATCACCATTGTTCTTCCTGTTGTTAAGTTATTATAAATATGACAAAATAAAAAAATGATGTTGATAATATCACACCACACATGTATCAAACAATTTCTTATTTATTTTGGTGTCCGGCTAGAAGACCATCTCTCAACTATTTTCAGAATTGCATGTAAAATAATGTGTCATGATTTTTTGAAATTGGATTGAAAGGGTGCTTTAGATGAAAAATCACAGGTTCTTTTAATGAACTACCTGCAAAACAATAATTTAACAATTGTTAGATATGCATAAATGTAATGTTGTGTATATACGTGTTGTTATATGCGAAAGTTAACCTGTTTCAGATTTGAAAGAGGCCATGTATGATAATACATTATATGGTCCTGATCGCCTAACTCTTCAAATTGGTAATGATGTCGAAATAATTGCCAATGGAGTCGTGTCAGTTATAGCCATTGGATGTATGATAATTCTTCTTTCTGAGTTAATGCTCTCTAGGTTAAAGCTTGGTAGAAGTTCGTTAGGCAATTCAAATTGAGATGTTGTTATGGGTTGCTCGTCAGGTTTGGAAGAGTCATGACATGACCTATTTTGATTTGTTGGACTTGAGTGTTCAAAACATCCTGTAAAAAAAAATGTATATATACTTTTAAAACACACACAAAAAAAAAACTATAAAAAACATATAGATAGTTACATCTGTATATGCATATGTGTATGCAACCTATTCAGGTTAAGTGACTCAAGATACCATACCAAAATTCAAATAGAGTCACTCTTATAGAGTTAGAAAAACACAAAATACTAAATAGTTGTATATGTATATGTATATGCATATTGTATATACCTAAAAACTAATAAATAATATGTATATGTATATGTATATTATATATACTTTTTAACAATCAAAAGAACCATGAGTACCGATACAAAAAACATCAAAAAGAGAAATGTAAGTTGTCAAAGTATATATATATATATATATAGGGAAAAGGGTCAAAAATGTCCTTGTACTATAAAAAAGGAGCAAAAATGCCCTCAGTTTATTTATGCCCTTGTACTATCAGAAAGGGGTCAAAAATGCCCTGATACTAACGAAAAAGGGTAAAAAATGCCCTTGATTTATACTTTGGTCCAAAAATGTCCTTGTCAATGATACTTTGGTCCAAAAATGACGATAAGGAAATTTTTGGACCAAAGTATTGACGATAAAGACATTGTTTTAATTAGTAAATATTTATCTTACTTCAATTTGAGGAAAAAAATTAAAAAATATTTTTTTTTGCTTTATTATAATTACTATTTTTATTGTTATCTAAATAAAAATCAATGTTTGGTTTAAAAATTAATGTTTGGTTTACTATGATCTTATATTTATGACATATATTATTTGTTACAGGGGTACGATATTCTATTTTAATTGATAAAATGAGATTAAGAAAATAATTATTTTTTTTACATTTCTATTAGTTAATGTGATTTAAAAACAACAAAATAAGAAAAGAATTCCTTAAAAATAATTTTTTTATTAGGAATACAATATGTTTAAAAAGGAAATATATATATATATATATATATATATTCATTTAAAGAAGGACATTTCTGACCCATTTAGTAACAATAACGATATTTTTGGACCAAAATATAATTGATAAGGGCATTTTTGACCCTTTTCCATTAGTATCAGGGCATTTTGACTCATTTTTTTTATAGTATAAGGGCATAAATGACCCAAAGTATAAACTGAGGATATTTTTGCTCCTTTCTAATGGTACAAAGACATTTTTGACCCTTTTTCCTATATAATATTATGTTGAAGTAAAGATTTGGAAAACTAATAAGGGAAAACCATTTTAGAAAATAAAATAAATAAATTGAAACATAAAAATAGTAGTACTTGTTTTCTAAAATTAAGCAAATACAAAAGTAATGTTCTTTTTACCATAATTTTATTATTTGTGTAAGAAATGTCCTATTTAGCCTAGAAGGAATATGTAATAGAAATTAAATTTGGGGATAAATTATATACTAAGCTTGTTTTTTTTTAAAAAAAAAATGAAAAGGAAAAAGAGAGGCATCATTTTCAAGTGGTGCATTCTCCACTAAATGATACATCTCGTTTTCAACCACCACACCTTCTAAAATTTCTCTTATTACTTGTCATTCCTACTTTACCAAATCAAAATTCGGGCCTAGTGTCACGATTCGTCACTTGATCATTAATAAAAGAGAAGTTTTAAGTCTGTGACACTTGAATTTGTTTGGTAATTAGTTAGGGGAAAAATATTATATTTAAATTGGATTTTGTATAAGTATTATTATTTTGGTATTGATTAGAATTATGTATAAAATTAATTTAATGTTTAATTTATAATTTGTATAATTAATATATGTATAAGTTACATGAGAAATTTATGTCTAATTCAAATAACTAATAATATATATAACATACTCAGTGAAATTTCATAAGTGAAGTTTGGAGAGGGTAAAGTGTACATAGACTTTACCACTACCTCATAGAGATAGAAAAGTTGTTTCCGAAAGATTCTCGACTCAAATATATCAATCTTAAAAGAAAAAATTAATAGTTATAGAATAAGAACTAAAATGAAAAGCAATGACGATTTTATAAATAAAAATAAAAAGTAGCAAAATAACCGATGGGTAATAACAACACAATATATCAAAACGCGACTAATCCTACTAACATACTACAACACAAACTAGACAACATTCTATCCCTACTAGCCTATTAACCTTCTACCCTAATATGCAACCTCCAGTCCTTTATATCTACGATCATGTCCTTGATGATATAAAGTAGCGCCATATCCTGTCTAATACCACTCCCTAATACTTTTTCGATCTACCTCTACCAATCAGTGTAACCCCTAAATCTAACCTTTCGCACCTCCTAATATGAGCGTCGATACTCTTCCTTTAATATGCTCAACTATCCTAGTCTCGCTTCTTTCATCTTGTCTGCCCATAGAGGTCACCCCTACTTTTTCTTGAATAACCCCATTCCTAATCTTATCACACATGATATGTCTACGTATCTATCTCAACGTCTTCATCTTCATAACATGCATCTCTAAACATGTGAGCTTTGACTGACTAACTAACACTCCACCTCATATAGTAAAATCAGTCTAACCACCATTCTGTAAAATTACGTACCTTTAAACTTTGGTAATATATTATTATTGCACAATAACTAATCCTGCATAACTATATAATTTTTTTCCATAACTAGTCCTCAAAAGTGACTCAAATCAATTTTTAATTTTTTTGGACCTCCATTTACAATTTTCTTTTCTGAAAAAAAAAAAATTCAAGTAAAATTCATATCGAAAGCTTTCAAGAAGATATATGGCCAAACCCCACAAAACAACTTTCAAGTTTTCAAAATCCCCAAATCACCTTTTCCCCATTCTTATAGCTCCTCCTTTTTTCATTTTCAACTCTTTCACAGTTCATATTTCTTTTTCTTCAACAATTTCCATCCACTTTGCTTTATTACTTCTTAAAATAGTAATAAAAGCGATATAGATTGGAAAAAAGCTAAAATCTTGTTCGTCAAGCCCAATATACTTACTTGAAAGAGCAAAAAGATGGGCTGAAGAAATAGAAACAAGAAGAAGAAGAAGTAAAAGGGTGTTGATTGTTGTTGTTGAAGAAGAAGAAGAAGCAAAAATGGTGGTAAGGAAAGTTGGGAAGTATGAAGTTGGAAGGACAATTGGAGAAGGGACATTTGCTAAAGTTAAATTTGCTCAGAATACCGAGACAGGTGAAAGTGTCGCCATGAAAGTCCTCGATCGAAGCACTATCATCAAGCACAAGATGGTTGACCAGGTGGGGTTTGTGTGTTTTTCCCTATTTTTGAATTTGGGTATTCCAAGAATGAGAAACCCCACTGCAACTGCCTAAGATTTTAGAGTAATTATTATTCCTAATTAGTTAAATTCATATTTTGTAAATGCTCTCTTTGACTTGTTGTAGCCTTTTGATATTATTGAATTTATGGAATAAGTTTTTTGTATTAATATAAATGTGATAAGTTGACTCTTCTCTTTTAGATCAATTACTTGAAATTTTAGTTAATTGTTCAGCAACACCATAGAGTAGTTTTTACTTGTTGTTTAGGATGTTAGTTGACTGACCTTGATTTTGGGAATCCGGGATTTACAACAATTTGTGTGGCTGCACAGCATTTGAGAGGACAGTGTTAGTTATATGAGTCTCCTTCATAATCAGAAAAGAAAAAGTTGATTTTGCTGGAAAATTAAATATACCTTTAGGTTAATGATGCTATCTGAATTCTGATCAACAGATTCAATTTAGTTTATAGATCATTTTTTACCATGTGTACGAATTGCTGCTAGCTAATAGTCCTACTTCAGTTGAAGAATCTATTGCAGTTCAGCATTTTAAGAATTCTCCTTGAAGTGTCAATTCCTAAGGCATTTCTTTCTGTGTAGAGATTCAAATTGTGTAAACTTGTGTTTGTGATATTAGTTATCAAGCACGTATCGTATGGAGACAGTTTCTGTTTGAATATACATATATATTTTTTGTGGTTCTCTAATAGGAGCTTTCTGCATTTTCATCTTGCAGATTAAGCGGGAGATATCCATAATGAAGCTTGTTAGACATCCACATGTTGTTCGATTACATGAGGCATGTAACAAAAGAACAGCTGAATAGCTGATGACCTTTAGTTTCCTGAAATTCGTAACATATTTCAAGATATCTTTTATGTTTTTGTGTGCTGCTGATATAGATAAATTTTACTATTAGGTTATAGCAACTCGCACAAAGATCTATATTATCTTGGAATATATTACAGGCGGCGAACTGTTTGATAAAATAGTAAGTCGTACCTAAATGTGGATTAAGGATCGAATTTAGATTATTTTCACTTTTTTCTAAAGCGTGTATTTTCCTTTGAATGATCTCTGTTGTGCATTTGTAGGTTCGCCATGGACGATTAAGTGAGGCTGAGTCTCGCAGATACTTTCAGCAATTGATTGATGGAGTTGATTATTGTCACATCAAGGGAGTTTATCATAGAGACCTAAAGGTACTTGTTAATAGAAAAGTAAAACCGAGAGAGCAATAAGTTATTGTGCATTTAAACGAAAATCTTACTACCGTTTTCAACATTGCTCAGCCTGAAAATCTGCTGCTAGATTCCCAAGGAAATCTGAAAATATCAGATTTTGGACTTAGCGCATCACCTGGCGAAGTAAGGTCCCCCTAAACACTAACTTTTTTCCTCTATTATCAAGAAAACAACAATATTGGCATAAGTCTTTATGCTGCTAACTGCCGCCGATGATGTTCTTCTAATAGGGAGTCAACATTCTTAAGACTACATGTGGGACTCCCAACTATGTTGCACCAGAGGTAAGTGAGGCAGCTTCTATTATAGTAGTCTTAGTTCTTTGGTACATGTAATTCTTTAAATGAGTAGTTTGATCATTGATATGGATTAAGATGTCCCTTTTCATCCTTGTTATTGGAACTATTTTTAGGTTCTTAGTCACAAAGGTTATGACGGTGCTGTGGCAGATATCTGGTCCTGTGGTGTCATCCTTTATGTTCTGATGGCAGGTTATCTCCCCTTTGATGAGGTTGATCTCACTACACTGTATGCAAAGGTAGAAGCTTTGCATTTTCATGGTTGTGTAAATAACTTAAATGGAATTCTTTCCTTTGATCTTGCAGCAGCATGACACGATAATCATGCTGACATTTCACATTTCGTCACAGTAGAAGAAGGTTATTTTATAACAAAGTTTTAATTAGTAACAAGTATGTCTATTTTTTTGTGCAGATTGACAAAGCAGAGTTTTCCTGCCCGTCTTGGTTTCCTGTTGGAGCAAAATCTTTGATACATCGGATTTTAGACCCAAATCCTCAAACTGTGAGTACTTAATCGGTGAATGTACCCATATTAGATTGCGCCCTTAATATTATCTGTTTTGGAAACTTAATCCATCACAAAGCATTTTATCCTTGAACTTGTAAAACATTGCAACTTATTTATTCTGTGTAGTATTTATTAACAAACTTGTCAAATCGGAAGCAAGAAAGGACCTTTAGCATAAATCCTGTTCCTTTTCTCCTCTCTTCTTCCCCCTCGCACGAATTTAACCATATTTTCCCCCTCTGGCATTCTCCTCGCCACCTTTTTTGGGGGGTATAAGTCAAATTTCATTATTATAGAGCTAGATTTTCTCAAAATAATATGTACGTCTATGTGACTTAAAGCAAGTTGTGCACTAGCAAATATCAAAATTTCCAGTTGTCTATACTATTCTCCACTACTTTTTTCTTTTTATTTTCATTCTCCTCATCTCCTTGGCTTCTCATCTGAACCTTACTGTTCATGTTTTATGGTTCATGTGGATATGAGTGCTTCTATCTACTATTTTGTTTCTTTCCAATCAGAAAGAACTGGCAAAATGAATGGAAGGAAATAGCAAAAAGATAGAAGAAAAATGAAAACAAACATGCAGGTTCTACGTAGGGAAGTGGAAAAGAATTGAACAAGCAAAACGAAAAGAGAAGAGAGCAAAGAAAGAAACTTGTTGCTATTTGTGCTGCTTTGCTGCTCTACATTTTTGTATCGATTCTTGTAGTCCGGTGCCCAAATTTCAGTTTTTCGTGATGATCCCCATTGTCATGGACCAAAGTAGCAATCCAGCAACTTCGTCCTTTTGGGTTTTTCCTTTAATTTTTCTTCTTCGTACCTTCGTTATTGCTGGGAGTATCCAAGTGTTTGAACTATTCTTCTGTGCATTAGACCTTTTTCTGCACTTTCTTCCAATTTTTCTATTTTGACCTTACATTTCCTTGCCATCTTAGTACTAAAATATCAATATACATAGAACAACTCAGGAAGAGAGGGGTGGGGTGGGGGGCGGGGGGAGAACTGTTGAGATAGCATCTGGGGATTGCATAATGGATGGATGATCGTTTAAGGAAAGGGAAAAATTTATGAGGAAAAGGGATCTTCCCAAGTCTTTATTTCACTGTTATATTTACTTGCTTATTTAAAAAAAAAACGGAATTGCTAAGTTGCAATTTTTGGAATGTTCTGCAGTAAGATGCTAATTTTCTTATCACTTCTTGAGCTATTTACTCTCTAAAGTATTGTTGTACTCTCTATTACATGAAATCATGCTACCTCAGGGTTGCTTTTGGAGTGTAGTAGTGCGTTGAGATTTAACTGATGTACAATAATATTGACATGAAGATAAATTTGGTCTTTTACTAAAGCTAACACATTCTTACAGTGGTTTATTACTTAGTATTTCCTCTTTTTTGTGCAGCGTATTCGGATTGACGAGATCCGTAATGATGAGTGGTTTAGAAAAAATTATGATCCTGTCAAAGTCATGGAGTATGAAGATGTCAATTTAGATGATATTAATGCAGCTTTTGATGATACTGAGGTTAGTAAAACTTTGAATTGCTGCTTTTGCTATATAAAACATTTTGATGTTGAATTAGCATTTGAAGTGAATTCTCGCCACGGCTTGCTTGGTGGCAAGCTACTAAGTAGTGGGCTGAAGCATCAGTTTGTACTTGTTTATTGCTCAAGTTGAATGTCCTGTTATATTTAAGTTGAGAAAATTATTGTTTAATGTTGAATCTATCACTTGGATTTAGATGATAGAATCGTTTTGTGAAGGCGCGTTATTATAACTTTATGCATAATTCAGATTCTTTCTGAACTTCGTCATTTGGAGAAATGGAGGAGGATATGTACCAAAAAATGAAAGAAAATTCAATTTGATAGGAATTGTGGTAGTGTTTGGTATGATGAAAAGTATCCTATGGAGGTTCTGGTTATTGACTGTTTATTTTCTTTGTTTCCCCTATTTTATGGCATGTTAATGTTATAATGTTTTATAGGAGGAAGCAACCAACGAGCAATGTGACAATGCGGATGCGGGGCCTCTTGCTCTAAATGCTTTTGACCTAATTATTCTTTCTCAAGGATTGAACTTATCCATATTGTTTGACCGGGGGCAGGTATTTGATTCTAAAGCTTCTACCAATTTGACCATTCACAAAAGGGCTCTCGTTGTTTCTCTCTTTCATATAGATCAGGTTTAAAATAGTCCATTAACATATATGTCGACTAGTTTTGAGTTGGAGCAAAGAAAAGAGGCACATCTTGCTTCGCATTTATTTTCTTTTATGACAAAGGAAACCTGCAGCCGTTACCTGTTGGGTGCGCGCACGGTAAAACTCCCGCTCCTATGTAATAACTTGCAAATCACAGAAGAGAGGTAAACCACACTAGGCAAGCCCGGTGTGACGAGCTCGACCGAAAAGACAAATCTTTTTTGCTGGCAAAGGGTTTCGAACTTGAGACCTCCAACATGAAAGTCCCAAGCCCAAACCATTAGGCCACCCCGAAGGGTCATCTTGCTTCGCATTTTCAATTTACACCCATAGCCTTGTTAGTGCTTATCGTTATTAAGGTGCCGGTCTTCAAATTAGATAAGTGAAATGTGGATGCTGGATTTACAGGATTCAATGAACCATCATCAAACACGCTTCCTTACTAAGCAGCCAGCAAAAGTTGTTTTATCAAGTATGGAAGTTGTGGCCCAGTCCATGGGTTTCAAGACCCATATCCGCAATTTTAAGGTAGGTAGACAAGTACCTTTTCTTATTAATAATGGGCATCTCAAGCTCAATCATTTGTGTTCACTAGCTCTTTTTTCTTTTCCTCAAGTTCTGTGCCACAATTTTCTTGGAAAATTCCTAAGGTTAGTCTTCTTTCATGTTTGTATGTCTCAGATGAGAGTAGAAGGTCTCTCTGCGAACAAGACTTCACATTTCTCTGTAATTCTGGAGGCAAGTTTACATCTTTCCAAAGTTGTTTCAATCTGTATGACACTCTTTGTAAAGCTAGCTAATATTTTATTATTCAACAGGTTTTCGAAGTTGCTCCTACATTTTTCATGGTAGACGTTCAGAAAGCAGCCGGCGATGCTAGTGAATTCCTCAAGGTTAGTTCAGTCTCATACATATACATGATCCAAAACTCTCTTTGCTCCTTCCGTTATCAAAAGTGCACGACATAATTCAAGTGCTTACACTAATACCTATACTGTTTTACAGTTTTACAAGAACTTTTGTGGCAATCTTGAGGATATAATCTGGAGGCCACCGGATGAATCATCCAAATCAAAGGTTACAAAACCAAGGAGTAGAAAGAGATGATATTTTAACATGAGAGAATCTGTCTGTACTTTGTGTTTGTATAAAGATGACAGTTTCTTGAACCCAAATAGGAAGTCAATACTCTTTTATAGTCGAGCCAAGTGAGGGTTAAAGCTTCACACTTTCCCCAGGTTTTGTATCAATCATATCGATGTGGTGACGAATTTATCATCTTAGAGCAAAGAGTAAACATAACAAATACTAGTTTTGCAGATGAGTTTGTCGAGTTGATAATATTTTACCAGCTTCTGAGAAACATTTCCAATTTTCTTGTTTCATGAAATTTATATGAACTGCCAAGGCAATTGTTATTAAAGCCATGTTCTGCCCAAAAGGAGGTTCCCAAGGTGTTAAAATTTCCCACAAAATTTGTTCTTTTGATTGATGTGTTATGTACTGTATGTTTACAGTTATTAGGTCTTTCCTTATTTGTCAATTGCATTTGATTATCTTTTCAAGAAAATGAACAAAAATCAAACCTTTGTCTCATAAACCCAAAAGATGGCATGACAAACCTCAAGTATAACTGATGTAGCAATTGGAAAAAGTAAGAACTCAATATAAGCCATTATTTACTTTTTTGTTTTTCCTCCTTTCATATGACAAGCTACAAGATCTAATATCAGTAGATCAGTCAATGAAGTAAAGAACAGAGACTTGACAAGAAAAATGATAATCAAGAAAGTAAGGTAAGTGAAGGGTTTGTTTAAGAATTAAACAAGACTACCAAAATCTCCACAAGAACAATGTCCATTCACAAATTTGTGCAGCCTTTTACTATCTCTAATGATGATTTTTCTTGAAGTTAACTGTGAGATGAATTTCATAAAGCTGTGGCAATCTCTACACATGCTAATACTCTTAATAACTCGGATAGGTGCAGCACTTGGTGTGTTCAGCAATCCAAATGCAACTGCCAACTTTTCACTGTGACGACCAATAGGAAAAGTTGCTTCATCATCATCTTCGTTTTTGAGCTCCAAACTTGTGTGTAACTCAAATCCCATTGTACTTGCTTTGTCATGTAAATCACTTAAGAAATTATCTATATTTTCATATGGTGGATTCAACTGATCACCTGTTCTAAATGAATGAACTTTGTCCCTGATGCTGATCCAGCTCCAATCCTTTAGCTTTCCGATTTTTTCTTCTTTCATTAGCTTTCTCACCCTGGAAACATCCTTCCATCTCTCAGCTGAGAGGTACATGTTTAACAACAAGACATAAGCTTCTGAATTTTTCGGATTCAGGTTAAGTAGTTGTTCAGCAGCATAAAAACCTAGATCTAATTTCCCCTGGCTTCTACAGCCTGCTATTAGAAGTGACCATATAAACTCGTTAGGCTCAAATTCCATCTTCTTGACGAAATCAAAAGCTTCATCTATCCTACCTAATCTCATAAACATATCAATCAAGCATGCATAATGGTCCATCACGGGCTTAATTTTGTACTCTTTTTTCATCATGTCAAAGTATGCCAATGCCTCTTTGACCAGTCCAGCATGGCTACATGCAGAGAGCACTCCCACAAAGGTAACCTTGTTTGGTCTAACTCCTACGAACCTCATATCCTCAAAGAGCTGCAACGCTTGTTTAGAGTACCCATGTTGTGCAAAGGCAGTAATCATAGACGTCCAAGATATCAAAGTTCGTGTAGACATCTCCACAAAAGCTTTACTTGCCCTATCAATGCTTCCACATTTATTATACATGTTAACTAGAGCAGTTCCCACTACAACGTCCGACAAAAACCCAGATTTAATAACCTGAGCATGAATTTGCTCCCCTTGTTCCAAAGCAACCAAACTACTACATACAGACAACACACTCGAGAAGGTGAATAAATCAGGCTTCATCCCCGATTGATGCAGTCTCAAAAAAGTGTTTAGTGCCTCAAAACCGTTGGAATGTGCAGCCATACCATCCTCTGTTATGTCCATCAGTTGAGCGAGACCTGCAATCATTGCATTCCATGTAACCAAACTAATTGTCTCCATTCCGTCAAACAACTTCTTGGCCTCTATTATCCACCCGTTTTTCAAGTATAAATACATTATTGAATTCGTTACTCGTAAATTGGAACCATATCCCAGTTTAATGCTCAAAGAATGAATTTGTGATCCTATCCTTATGGCCTGCATTATGCAACACAAACTTAGTACACTTGTAAATGTGAACTCATTAGGCTCCACATTCGCACAAAGCATATCAATAAACAGGCTTAATCCCATTGCGGAATCCCCGTTATCTCCGCAGGCAGATATAGCTGTTGTCCAAGAGATGACATTCTTATCAGAAATCATACGAAATGCTTTAACTGCAGAATCCAGATTACAACTTTTGGAATACAAGCTACAAAGAGCATTGCCAATGCTTGTGTCATCCCCAATTTCATACTTCACAACAAACGCGTGAATCTGCTTTCCTAACTCGAAATGACCCAACAATGAGCAAGCGTTGAACGCAACACCTAACGTATAATTCGTGGGAAATCCACCCGCTTCCAGCATTTCTTGGAATACATTAATAGCAACCTCTGGCTGCGAATTCTGAACATAGCCAGACATCAAAGATGTCCAGGTAACAACATTTCTTTTAGGCAAATTATCGAATACCTTCCGTGCACTTCCCATTATCCCACATTTTGCATAAACATTAACAAGAAATGTCATGAGAAACAAATCTTCATGGATACCCATTTTGATTATGTGGCCATGAATTGCTTCAGCTTCTGAAACAGATTTTTTCTTGATACATTCCTGCAGCAGTGGAACATAAGAAGCTGATCCAACTTTTTCACTACTTTGTTTGATCAGTGAAAGTGCCTCTCTGACTTCAAGATTGAATGGCTCCAAAGCTTTATCCGAATTTATGGGACTATGATTTTTCTATCAGAAATCAAACCAGAAAACAAAAAGAATCATTATAAAAAGCAAAACCCCATGAACTAAAAAGAAAAAACAAAACAGTCTATTGTACGCTGCATGCTATTTTCACGGCTTCAACCAGTGAATTCCAGCTCACATTACACTAACTTTACCAGTTACAGCAAGCCTCGATAATTAAATACACTATTTATTAAGAGGATCAAGAACATACCTTTTCGAAAGGCAAAGAAGTAACTGTGTTTTTCTTGAATTCAGTTTCAAGCTTAAGGGTGTTGCCCACAACTACTGAAGGCAGAGAAGCCATGAATTCTACTGAGTATAATCAACTGGGAAAAGATTACTTCATTGTTCTTTGGTTTTATTTTATCTGAAATTGAAAGAAAAATGTTATCTTTACTCTTTGGATGAAAATGAACTGAAAATCCTAGAAATGGAAACAGGGAGACCGGTAGAGATTGAGTTTTGCGGACCCCACTGGTGATGCGAAAATGGATTAGGGCGTTAATCTTAGCGGGGACGATCAAATTATGGATAGTAATCATAACTTGGAGAGAAAATAATTCTCGTCTTTGGCTGGTTATATTAGTTAATTTTAAAATTATTTATTTTATATACAGATAATGGAATAATTAATTCAATGGGATAGTATAATTCATGATGTAATTTTGTTATTTTTATCTTATAGTTTTATAATTTCACGCTCATTTGACCTTATAATCTTGAATATATTATGAAAAAAGTTAGACATAAAGAATTATCAGGAAAAGAAAAATAAGATAAGTAAAAATTGAAAAGGAGAGTATTAAATTATGTAGTCCAAATTTTATTTCACTTAAAAATAAAAACTCCAACAATGCAAATAACTAGAAAGGGCAAATAATGTTTATAATTCAATCAGGTTTTATTGGAACAAATATTTCAATTGATTTTTGAACTCTTGTCGAATTTTGGTAAGAGGTTTGATTTTTAAAGTGAATGAATGCAAATTCATAAGTTTATATTCACTTCATTAGTGCATAATATCAAACGTTATAATTTGATCTTCCTTACGTTTAGAGTAGTTGGTGGTGATGAATATAATTTAAACTCGTACAAAGCTCTAGAAAAGCAAGGAAATGTGGTAGTTTAATTCATAAAATTTGTAACTAGTTTACTGTTTTTGGAGGCTAAGAGATGACTAACGCTTTGGTTAGGAGTCCTAAGAGTGCTTTCTCTGTGTAAATATTGTTTGTCTATGGTAATCGGTCACAGTTTACCAAAAAAAAATAGAGTTCTTTAATCTTGTTTGGTGAGAGTGCTGCATTACTGATGAACTGTTTTCTGCTCTTGATCGATATGACCTCTACCTTCTCAATTGAACTTGAAAACAAAAGTCTTTAATTTTTTTAGGTTTCCAAAATACATATTATTCTCTTTATTTTCAGCTTATAATATTTCAAGTTATAAATTAGGAAAATAGTAAAACAAGGCAACTTGTACTCTTTCCTTTTTTTTTAAACATCGAATTATTAATATTTAGGACAGGAAAAAACTAAATGTGCATATGACTGAAATCCATGTGACCATTTTACTTGGATGATTTTCTTTGCCTTATTTCCGACTGAGGGCGTAAGATGTTATCCCTTTTCTTGTTATACATCATGTGCAAATATTTCCAAATTTACATCTGATGGTAATTTTGATTTGGAAAATTACACAAATCTAATGAGAT
Organism: Solanum aculeatissimum; assembly: GCA_038996855.1. Lineage (NCBI taxonomy): Eukaryota > Viridiplantae > Streptophyta > Magnoliopsida > Solanales > Solanaceae > Solanum > Solanum aculeatissimum. The sequence goes on from JBCEWC010004579.1 coordinate 16,224, forward strand.
GTGAACCAGGTAACTCGTTTCGGCGCACTGCAGGTGAGTTCAAAAAGACATTGTTCTAACTTCATTGGAGAAAAAGGTCTTCTGACTCGACCCTGCTAGCAGAATAAGACCGATAAGGGGATGAGGAGAAGTAGGAAAATAGAACTAAAAAGGCAATCATCTTGCACGTGATATATTCTTTGAGAAAATAATGAGGCAAATGAAACATATTACAGTTAGAAAGAGCCAGTGGCAGTGGCATTCCAGAATGTGAAGGGAAAAGAACCCTCACATGGATAAGTAAATGGACCCAGAGTTAAGAACTTAAAATACATGATTTTACATTTTGTATAATAAACAGAAATAACTCCTTTTTCTCTTTTGGGAGAAAAGTAAGGCAACAGAAGTACCTCAACTCTTGATCCGAGCTCAATCCTTGTATTTCATTGTTTCTTTCTCGAAGCCAATAGTAGGAAATTGTTTGGCATAGTCCTCAACGTCCTGCTTTAGCTTGGCAATCTCAGATTGTATTTTAGAGTCTGAACTCAAAGTTGCCGCAAAGTCCTTCAATTTTGTTCCTACGTTTATTAGAAAATGATGATTGTATGTAAGTACACAATCTGAAATTTTTAATAACAAATTGTATGATCAGAGGAACTGACGCATTCCAGAATTGACAGAATGAAAATCACCAAACCTTTGGTCTCAGCCTTGACCTTAAGGGCCAACTTCACAGCAGCATCAAAAAATTCAGCCACTTTGACAAAATCCTCCTCAACGAATCCCCTAGAAGTGAGAGCTGGGGTTCCTGGATCACAGCATGAGAAAGGGTAAATTGACTTGAGATCATTATATCTTAAACGTATGTCACCACTTACGGAAATAATTTTCTTCTCTGCTCTATTTACTCATTTTAATCTTTTATTAGTGCTTTTTATTTTGGATGAACAGGAATTAGTAGTCAATACTAAAGATATGCCACAAACATATTAAATGGTTCTCCTCCTGGTTAATACTAAAGATACACTTTTGCAAGTTAAGGGAGGAAAAAGAAAAGAGTTGAAAGAACCTAAACATTTTAGGTGTTAAATTCATGAGATGCTGGACACTATAGGGTACATCAAAGATACTTCCAGTTATGTTAAGCAATCATAAAATAGGGGAAAGGAAGCTCTTTACCCATGCGAATGCCACCAGGCACCATGGCAGATACGTCACCGGGCACAGTGTTCTTGTTGGCTGCTATATGCACCGACTCTAAAACCTTCTCAACTCTAGATCCATCAATACCCTGAGGAAGTTATTAACCAAATTGTCAGGGTAGGAGTCTACATTTCCATTTAATGCACAAATTGTCATATTTGATCGCTTAAATACATCCAACACACAGAAGATAAGACATTCTGTGCCTGATTTCTTTTCTAAATATTTTGCAAATATAAATAAACACTGCCATCATAATTAAAAATATCCCGTTCTTTTAGATATCTGATGGCAAATCGATCAGAAATTCAAATTACAGGACAACAAGAAGCTCTCCAGTCATTTTAAAATGAACCTGCTATGTACCTTATTTCTTAAGTTTACCAGCACCAGATGATTATCAGTTCCACCAGATACAAGTTCATATCCTGCTGCCACCAAACTCTGGAAAATATTGTGATCCGAAATTAACACGTGCAACAAAACCATCAAGTTATCTCCCTCTGAGGGAGTCTTGATCATAGACCATGATATAGGAGAAGGAAGTTAAGCTACATGTAGTACCTCAGCAAACTTGGAGCAATTGCTAAGAACTTGCTCTTGGTATGCCTTGTATTCTGGTGTCATGACCTAGATAACAGACAAAGTGACATTTTATACAATTACACCTTATAAAGGAAAACCTGTGAACAATGTTAACAAACACAGATGATGAACTACTTACTTGTTTCAGTGCAACAGCTAAGCCAGAAATTGTGTGATTGTGGGGGCCACCTTGAAGTCCAGGGAACACAGCTTGGTTGATTTTATCTTCATAGTCATACATCACCTGTAGGATGGCATTCACACTATTACTTGTCATATTACAGTTTCTCTATTATTCATTCAAAGAAAGGAGATACAAGTGCACCCATATTCAAACAATGGGATTTTTCTGCTTCTCTTCCAGCCTTGTGTTAATTCTGATCTTATGCCAACTTATAAGGATTGAGGCATTTAACCTATGATTCGTTTTAAAAAGGTGGTAGTGTATTGACTGAGATACTTGATTTTATGGTGTGTCCAGGAGGCAAGTTTACAAGGTTGAAGGAAGATCTGAGGACTTGTGCAAGGAATAAACAGAGAAATTGGGTTGAGGCCAGCAGAAGTTGATGGAACCCATAAAATTATTCAATTTCGTCGACTCGGAGTGAAAGAGTAAACTAGCTTGTCTAACATAGAATGAAAATTTCCAATGCAGGACATGGTAATAGGAGAACTAAAAAAGAATAAGCTACAAGGAAGGAATAAAAAGAAAATTTCCCTCCCAAGATTTCAGTTCCAAAGAGTATTTATACTAAACTCTACAGGACATGGTAATAGGAGAACTAAACAAGAATAAGCTACAAGGAAGGAATAAAAAGAAAATTTCCCTCCCTAGATTTCAGTTCCAAAGAGTATTTATACTAAATTCTACATGTTATTTGACTTCAGGTCATACTCACTTCTTCTCCTTTTTTGTTTATCTCCTTCACTCCTTTTCTGAAGAAGATCATCGCTCCACGTGGCCCACGTAGTGACTTGTGAGTTGTGGTGGTAACAACATCTGCATACTCAAAAGGAGAAGGGATGACTCCAGCAGCAACCAAGCCACTGATATGTGCCATGTCTGCCAAGAGAACAGCTTTTTGCTTGTCACATACCTGTCAATTGCTCAAAAACAGCACTACTTAAAAATGTTGGAAAATAAATTAGTGGGAACAAGCATAAAAAGATTTATTACTTTACCTTACGGATACGTGCATAATCATATAAGCGAGCATAAGCACTTGCACCAGCAACAATCAACTTCGGTCGGAAAAGCGTTGCACTTTTCTCCAGCTGTGCAAATGGAAATCAAACAACTGAAGAATGAGGTGAAGAAATCACATACTAACTAGCCTAAAAGAACCTGAGAAAGCCAACAAAGAAGGAAAGGGGTTCATGTCGCAGCTTAGATTTGTAAACAATAATGCATGCTTTTTCCCCCAGGATACACTACTAGACTAGCATAAGCATCTGTAAATTATAGTGTACATTTTTCAAAAGTAACCTTAGCTCAACAGCCTCTAATTTTTGTGCCAGAGCAGCTGAAGACCTTGAAAAGAGGAAGTAGCAGAGACATGTCTAACTCCCTCATTATCGTTTACTCATCATGGTTAGAGGCTTCAAGAGTGTGTTCCATGTCGAAAGCGACATTGCAAACATGTCAAAGCATATGAACTAGGAATAATTTAAATCAAATGTGAAGCAAGGCATAGGTTCAATTGAGGGAATTCTGGATCTAACATTATACTGATTGCAAATTATACGATGTTGCAACCAAGATATCAGTGCATGCAGACTATAGGATGGAAGATGACAAAAGATAATTTTGGCTTTTTCTTAAGATAATTTGAGTCAATGACTACTGAAGTTAGTAATTTAGAAGTGGCCAAAAGATGCAAGACACAAGAAAAGTGAATGGCTTGTAAAACCGAAACCATTCCCAATTATACTGACAAACAAAAGATTACCTGTTCATAGTCAATATAACCTGTGCTCTCATCTAATCTGTAAGGCATGGTCTCGAAAAATATAGACACAGCAGAAATCTTCTTTGTGTCAGTCTGCATAGCATAGACAGAAATCAGGGCATTGCTGGGAAATTAGATTACAGCAAAATACACCTCAGCTAAATTAGTTCAAGAGAACAGAACCTGATAACCATGTGAAAGATGTCCACCATGAGGAAGATCTAGTGCCATAATTCTCTCATGAGGCTTTAATAAAGCAGTGTACACTTGAAAGTTTGAAGGAGATCCAGACAACGACTGAACATTGACTGCAACAAAGTTCGTTGAATATTTAGCATTAAGACTATTATCAAAATCCTAGAGATCAAATAATAAGGTCATTCACATCTAAAGATCCACTCAGAATGAAGTTTTCTGCCTGATGTAATTACCTCCCCATTTGGCAGGATCCAATTTAAAAACTTCCAGTGCACGTTTTTGACACAATCTTTCTGCCATGTCAATATACCTATATAAAACGATTAAAAAAAGACATTGTAAATGTTTCCAATGGTATTCAGTTAGCAACTAATGACAGCCAGAATGACCGACTCTTGTTGATCAGCCAGAAAGCAAGTATATCAATGTCACAGTAGCTTAGATAACCACTTTTTGTTCAAATTCTTGGCGATGAGTATTCAGAGAAGATAGTATGAACTTCAAATCAATTAGAGAACGAAAGCAATGAACGTACTCATTTCCTCCATAGTATCTAGCACCAGGATACCCTTCACTGTATTTGTTGGTCATTACTGAGCCAACTGCTTGCATCACTGACAGTGATGTAAAATTCTCTGAAGGGATAAGCTCAAGACCCTACAAATCCATCAAATTCATGGTTCATACACAAACAATCTTTTAACATACCAGATGCTTGTAAAACGTAGTCTCTTCATTCCAATTTATAAGACACCTTTTCCGTTTTGGATTGTTACTAGAATCTTAACACAGTTCTGTTACCATACAACTTTTTCTAAAATTTGATTTGATGTTTCCTTTAATAAATTCTCTTTAAACTAGTTTCATTATTTTTCCTCCATTATATACAATTAGTGATAATATATAGGTCGACCCAATACTCCTATCTATCTTCTGTTTCCAATCAAATATCATGATATAAAATGAAAACAGGTGCTTTAATAATCAGCTCATGTCAAAAGCAGATTTTGGAATATATACTGTTCACGAACAAACCAAAACAAAATTTATCATAGTACTGTAAAAACAATAAAATTACAAACCTTCCATTGCCTAGCTTTCTCAAGCTCAATAATGTTGGCAATCTCCGGATCGATTTCTTCAAGTGGCGCATTCAACTGCTTAATCCACTATTAACCAAATGACCAAAAGCAACATTAAAACTACTGATCCTAGCATTGGAAACTCACAATAAAACAAAGATCCCAAAAAATGAACGCCGATATGTATTCTTATTAGATTTATTACTAACCGTAACGCGCGGATCCTCTCTATCGCGAATTGCTTGATTAGGCAAAGACGACTATAATAACAACCAAAAACAAAAAAAAAGTTAACAAATTGAATATCAACAGCTTCGGAAATCAATAATTTTTCAGGAAGAAAATATTTGTGTACCATGTAATAGAGGGAAGAGCCATTAGAGAGAGGACGAAGAAGCTTAATGGAGGAGGAAGCGTAAGAAATCCTACGAAGAGCCATAGCCATTGCCATTTCTTTAATATAATTTTTTGTGTGTTTTAAATGGCAATTGAGATTTGAGAGAGGAGCTTTTTGGTTTATTAGGCCCCTCTTGAGGGAAAGAAGGTGGTTGAAGATGGTGACACTGTGACAGAGCTTAGTGGTTTGGTGCGTTTGCTTTCCTCTGTGAATAATGGGTCATTTCAATTTTCGATAGTTCTAAAATATTATGCTTCCATTTTTCAAAAGTTAATTTAAATATTTAAAAATTATAAGAAAAATAATATTGATCACAATTTTTTTTATATTAATATAATAAAAAATATATACTACTTGGTAATTTTACGAAATCATTTTTGGATATAATAAAGATAGAAGTATCAAAAACACTGCACGAATTATTAGTTTCGTCTCTAAATTATTAATACTTAAATACACCATTCACCAACATGCCAAGTTCGAGGGTATTTTTAATACTTCTCTCTATAATAAATATATCATCTTGAAAAATGTAGTATGAAAATGATTGTAATTAATGATATGATAAATTAAGAACTGTTAAATCATCTCTTGATTTTATAAAATGGATGAACATTATTGGAAATCTATATTAATATAGTAGACAAGTAAAAATAGTTGGAGGAAATAAATATTAGTCAAAATTGATAGAATTTAACTTTAAAAATAGAAATTGTGACAATTTAAATAACATCAACAATAATATACCTAGTGAAAATTCCACAAATAGAGTATGGAAAAGAAAAGAATGTATGCAAACGTTACCTCACTAAATAATAGAGAGGAAAGGGACAACTAATGAATAAAATAAATTATTTTTCTATATTTAGGAATCTTTGCCAATGTTTTATTATTTAAACACTCTACTTATTTGATTGAAGAGAGTTGGTCGTGGGGACAACGTAATAGTTAATCATCTCAAGGTGCATGGGAGTTGGTGAACTCATACCATCGGAAAATACTCGCTCAGTTCATTTTCTTTCTTATCTAATTATTTTAAGATATTTATTTATTTGATAAAATTAATAAATAATTTATTATTTTGTATTTATTTTATTTTTATTATTAAATAATATTTATTTTTTAATATTTAGATGACTTATTATTTAATAAAAATAATTTAGTAAATTAATTTTATCATTTGCTGCTTCATGCTAAATCAATAGAGGGAGTAATAATAAATATAAATACTCTACTACACTATTCATATTAATGTTGAAGCTAAAATAGTTTTAAAAATCTTAACATATTAAAAGTGACATAAAAGAGAAAAATTATTTTTTAAAATACTAGACAAGCAAACATAAACGAAGAAAATACTTATCTATTACGTTAAAAATAATAATTATTTTTTTTACTTGTTCACTTCGCCATATCAATAGAAAGACATTTTTTTCCTTGTTTCCCATATAATTTCTCCAGTCTATTGACACTATATATCAATAAATATGCGTGTTATTATAAAATATATATTTTATTTATTATTTCTTAAACAATGAGAAAAATTCACTATTCAGAATATCTATTCAAAAGTTTTTGCAATTTAAATGATTTAATCCTTTTTAATATTTGTGTGTAATTTATTAGAGGCTTGAATTATTTTTAAAAAAATGTGTACAAATAAGATATCTAACAAGAAGAAGAAGGAAAGTGATTGAATAGAAGAACTATTGAGCATTTAATGATCTCAAATGTGTCGATGACAATGATGACTCATTATATATCTCAATGAATTATTTCTTTCGACAAAAGAAGATTTTTCATGAGATGAAAGATGGAATTAAGTTGGGCCACACCCCGATCCTAGGATAACATTGTTTCAAGTGAACTTTTCTTACAAAAGCAGTTTCTACAATAGTACAACCTGTCATTCCTTGCGAGCACATATCGATGGAACTTCCAAAAAGATGATATCTCTAAAGCCTTCATGCTATGCACCTACTTTTGCTAGGACATCTGCTAACCTATTCTGCTCCTTGAATATATGCACCATTTTTGGAGCAGCCAACGTCTGAGTCAAGCACCTACAATAAAATAAGATTATCATAAAATAAATTTCCTTTTTGCAGCATGCTAATTAACTCTAGTGAGTCACTTCCTATTTCCAGTGGGGTGAGATTTTTTACTACTGCCCATCATTGGGTTAGGCAGGGGGACTTTAGTGCTGAAGCCTCCATGCCAATTGCCATTGTGGTCTCTGAAAATACCACCAAGGCCTCCCATTCCAGGGTTGTTTTTGACTGCTCCATATAGAGTTTGCGAAAAAGTGAATGTCTGAAAATAAACAATGAAAGTATATAACAAGTTAACAACAATAGAATACTCAATAAAATATGAAAGAGATAGGAGTATGTCGTTTTTATCCTTATCTCATAGAAATATAAAAATTATTTCCGATAAATCATCAACTTAAATAAAATATCTAAAAGAAGTTTAATAAAGGGAATGTATAAAAAAATGACTAGAATAGGATAATGTGAAATGAAAAGTAGTGTACAATATATGAGATATAAAGATTATTTCTAATAAACAGGTAGCACCTTAAAATAATTTGAAAAAAAAAAAATTATACATACAAATTAAAAAGAAAAGTACAATAATCGAATAATATAATAACTAAAGCATAAAAAGTATAAGTGATAGATTAAAATTAAACAACAGGAAATTACTAAAGTAATACTAAAACTATCCAAGAATAAAAAAATTTTAAAAAAAGGAAAAAGATAGTAGTATTATAGTATACTAGTATATTATTTTATTACCTATCTTATAAGGGAGAGTTGGCCAACATGCCTACTTTGGCATAAAAAGGTAGTTTGATAATTTTATTTACGATTTTAGTTTTAATTTGTTTCTCTTTTAATTTTTTTATATACTTAAAAATTGCTTTAAAATAATTATAAATTATGTTAATTAATAATTTAAAATATTCAAAAAGACGTATAAAATTTTTGATTGACTTTTGAAATTCTATCGATGCTAAATAAGTTTAGATTGAAGATTTAACATGTATTATTTAAAAATGACATAAAAAAAACACTATACATTTGATAATTAACAACTTGAAATATTTTTAAAACATATAACAAAATATTGTTCACTTTTCATAAATAGGGACAAAAAAATAATATATATATATTATTTAAAAATTACGTAAAAGGTACTTTACATCACAATAATTAGCAACTTAAAATATTTAGAAGACATATAAAAAATTTAATTTACAATTCAAATTAGTGTCACATAAATTAGGAAAGAAGAAGTTACATATATTATTTGAAAATTGCATAAAAGATATCATAAATCATAATAATTAACAACTTAAAAATATATAAAAGACATATATAACACTCAGTTGACTCTCGAAATTCTATCAACATAAATAAGGATTGAGAAATAATATACATTAGTTAAAAATGACATAAAAAGGCATATAAATCACAATAATTAACACCTTAAAAATTTAAAAGATGTAAAAATTTTGATTGACTCTCGAAACTCTATCAGTGTCACATAAATTAAGACACAAAAATAATATATATTATTTTAAAATTACGTAAAGTACTATAAATCATAATAATTATCATATTAAAATATTCAAAATATCATATTAAATTATGATCTAAAAGTTTCACCATTCATAAATTACATGTGAAAAAAGTGAGTCATAATTAAATAGTCACCTCAAAAAGGGATAATATCCAACCGGCGAATCCGACTTAAAATAGGAAACTTACTGGATATATTGGATTAAGAAAATATTTATCATTTATAATAATAATAATTTATTTTCGTTGAACACTTATAATGCATTAATGTTGAATGCATAATTCACTTTTAATACAAGTGCAGATTTATCATAGTATTGCTATATATTGCTATAAATGATAATAAATAAAAAGAATTGATAAAATTAGTAATTATTTATTAAAAAAAATCCGCTTAACTAATTCTTTTCCTAAAATATTAGCGATGGTGAGCTTCAATTCATTCAACTTGGGCCCAATGATGACCCTCGTATTTCAGGCCCATATTGGTATAGGTTTGTATGGATCTCAGTAGGGGATTGAGATTTTTACCTTGTCAGAAAACTATATGCGATAAAGTAATTAGTTTATAACGAATATAATCATATTTTATTTATATAAAAAAAAATTCAAAAATCATAGAAAATATATAGTGACTATACAATATATCTTATTAAAAATCATAGAAAGTATACACTTATTATATATTATAGCTTACTATACATAAGCTATACATTGATCATTCATTTTGAAAGACTCCAAAAGCTTAATATCGCTTGACTTATATAAAGTATACACTGACTATTTAATCTCGATCAACTCAAAATTACCTCTAAACAATATCAAAATTTAGATATGAAATCCTTTTGATGTTTTGAGTGTTTTTGATATACAGTTAACTCAAAACGATTCACATTTACGATACAAAGAAAAAACTAGAAGAAGAAGATGATCTTGAAGAAAAAACTAGAAGAAGACCTTGAAGAAGAAACAAAGCATCAGAAGACAACGACGACAATGAAGGTGGAGAAAAAATTAGCCATTTCTTTGATAATTGACATACGAATGTTCATTTGATGTAATTATCCCGTTATTAATTCATCCATCTTTTTCCAATGATTTGTAATTTTCATATTTTATTAATATGATTTTGGTATATATGTGTGTATATAAACAAATGTGCCTCATAAACTATATCAATATATACAAATATACGTGGTATGTTGATGCTATCAATATTTAGTCATGTATTAAAACAAGTATAATATACTGAATGACTGAAATTGCTATTTAACACCCCCCCACCCCAACCCCCTAATAATTTTAAAAATGAATCAAATTAATTTTCAAAAAGCGAAACATAACTATTAAAATATAACAGAAAAAGTATTACATTTAGCTGGAATTTAATAAATTGTCCTATTCTTCAAATTGTCCTATTCTTCGTGGAAAATTAAAGCAAATTGAAAAGTCCACTTCATTCAATGTGAACCAATTAATGTAGTCCAGGAAACTGCAGAAAATAATACCATTTATTTATTTTCCAGTTTAATGTGAACCAATTATTATTTATTTTACTATTAATAGTCTATACTATTATTGTACCTCCGTCCCATATTATATCGGCACTTTTCATTTTGCACGGTTATTAAGAAGTCATTAATGTACTACTTCCTCCGTTCACAATTAGATGTCAAGTTTTGACATGACACACCTATTAAGAAAACAATGATTAATGTAGCAAG
>JBCEWC010004580.1:0-26926 GCA_038996855.1 Solanum aculeatissimum
AGTGCAAGTATGATTTAAGAGGCTTGTTTGGGGACCTTCGGGTTCTCATTCGCCATGTCACACCTAGGCCCTAGGTTCGGGTCGTGACAGAAGGAGAGGCACACGATAAGGAAATTAGGAAATTTATGATATGGCATAGACGGAGGCTACGTCAGTGGTTACAACAACCAAGATGACAGAGTTCAAACGATTGCATGTAGAACTAGGGGACAAAGGTGGAGACACAAATTGTACAAGCTTGCAAAAGCAAGAGAAAGGAAGGCCCGAGACGTAGATCAAGTCAAAAGCATCAAAGATGAGGAAGGCCACATTAAGCGAAGATGCAAGCTTATTTCCACAAACTATCGAATGAAGTAGGGGACAGAGACATTGTGTTGGAAGATTTCGGAGCACTCCAAGAGATATTGGGATTTTGGGTATCGTAGGTGTATTAAGGTTGCAGAGGTTAAGAGCGTTATTAGTGGGATGAACAGGGGAAGAGCAGGCAGACCAAATGAGATCCTAATGCAACACCAACAACATACCCAGTGAAATCCCACAAGTGGGGTCTGGGGAGGGTAAAATGTACGCAGACCTTACCACTACATCAGAGGTAGAGAGGTTGTTTCCTAGGAACTCTCGTCTCAAAAACCCGAAAGCAGAATAACTAGATATGCAAAAATGGGAAAGGAAAAGAAAAGGAAACCGGAAGAACAACTAATAACACAAATTGGTCTTAATGGAGTTTCGGAAAAGCATAAATAGGGAAGGACAGGAGTGGTTAACAGGGTTTGGTCAATGTCTTTTTTAAGACAGAAAAAATGCCCAAAGAAAGGAGATGGAGACAATGGTTCCATTGTAGAAAAACATGAGTGATATCCAAAACTATAATAACTACAGGGGTATCAAATTGCTAACCCACACAATGAAAGCTTGGGAGAGAGAGGTCGAGAAGAGGGTAAAGAGGGTTGTGTCCATCTCCGAGAGCCAGTTCTACTTCATGTTTGGGCAATAGACTACAAAATTCATTCATCTTGTGAGGAGGCTAGTTAGAGAAATATCGAGAAAAGAAGAGGAACTTATATATGGTGTTTATCGATCTTGAAAAGGCTTATGCAAAGTCTCGAAGGAAGTCCTTTGGAGATGCCCGAAGGTTAGAGGTGTACCAGTAGCTTATATTAGATCAATTAAGGACATGTATGATAGAGCCAAAACTTGAGTGAGAATGGTAGGAGGAAACTCGGAGCACTTCCCATTTGAGATGGGGTTGCACTAGGGTTCAATTCTTTAGCATGTTCTTGTTTGTCTTAGTGATAGATGAATTGACACGATATATTCAACACAAGGTGCCTCAGTGTATGTTATTTATTGATGACATAGTATTGATTAATAAGACATGCAGTGGAGTCAATGCTAGGCTAGAAGCGTGGAAACAAACTCTGAAGTCTAACGGTTCAGGTTAAGCATGATCAAAACAGAGTACTTGGAGTGCAATTTTAGTGATGTCATGCATTATGAGGCGTAGAAGTGAGGCTTTACACAATCTATCCCTAAGAAAAATAATTTCAAGTACCTCATATCTGTAATCCAGGGAGATGGGGACTTCGACGATGATATCACACATAGTATTGATACAGCATGGATGAATTGGAGACTTGCGTAGATAAAAAGGTACCACCAAGGCTTAGGGTAGGTTATATAGACTAGTGGTTTGACCAACATTGTTGTAGCGGGCAAACTGTTGACCAGTTGAGAACTCTCATATTCAAAAATGCGTGTTGCGGAAATGAGGATGCTGAAATGGATGTGTGGGCATAGTAGGGCAATAAGATTAGGAATGAGGTAATCCAGAATAAGGTAGGAGCAGCCTCCATGGTGGACAAGACGAGAGAAGCGAGATTGCAATGATTTGGTCATGTGAAGCGTAGATAGGCATATGCCCCAATAAGGAGGTGCAAAAGGTAGAATGTAGTAGGCACGAGGAAAGATAAAGGTATGCCAAAGAAGCATTGGGGAGAGGTAATTAGACAGGACATGACACAACTTCAGATTATAGAGGACATGACCTTGTATAGTTTGGTTCAGAGGTCGTGTATCAGGGTAGAACATTAGTAGGTAGTGGAGTGTTGCCTTGCTTGTTTAGTGTTTGTCATTGTTCTTACGATATTCTTGTACTTCTAGTTTTCGATATCTATCATCATTTGTTTACTAGGTCTTGACCACTGCACTATTGTTTCGTAGTTTATATTGTTTCTTCTAGGCTTTACATTGTTTCTCTTATTAGTTGTTATGTTTTCATCACTGTTTTCTTCTTCTTTATACCTTAAATTACCTCATTTGAACCGAAGGTCTTTTGAAAACAACTCTCGACCTCCACAAGGTATTGGTAGGGTTTGTGTACACCTTTTCATCCCAGGATCCCACTGGTAGAATTTTACTAGGTATATTGTTATTGTTGTCGTACCTGGAATATAATCAAAACCAATGTGATGGATTCTATTGTTGAGTTCCAAGCTAGTGATGAATTCAACAAAAGTTTGAATGAATCATTCATTGTCATTATCACTAAATGGGAGGGAGCTACTAGCATGAACTATAGACCTATTAGCCGAGTAGGAAGCATTTACAAGATTTTTTTAAAGGTGCTTTCTACTAGGCTTAAGAAGGTGTTGGATTAGACTGTTTCTACTTCACAGAATGCTTTTTGGAGGACAGACAGATTTTGGATGCAGCATTGGTGGCAAGCAAAGTAGTGGATTCAAGGAGAAAATAGGGAGTACCAGGTGTGTTGTGCAAACTTGATCTTGAAAAGGCTTACAATCATGTGAATTAGAAATTCTTAGATTCCATTATGCTTCAAATGGGATTTAGGGAGAGTGGAGGAAATTGATCTACTTATGCATTTCTTCGATGAGATTTTCTGTGATGGTAAATGGTAACCCTCTGAAATTTTTCGGAGCTTGAGGAGTTTTGAGACAATGGGACCCTCTATCATCGATATTGCTAGTTTTAGTTATGGAAGTTCTAAGCATGATGAGGATAATGTTGTTTTGAGGGTCTACTTGAAGGGTTTCGATGCAATTGGGGGTGAAGGAATCATATCAGTGTCTCATTTGTTGTTCATGAATGATACCTTGGTTTTTTGTGATGCAGTTGAGACCCAACTTGATTATTTAGGTGAAACTTTCACTTGGTTTCAGGCAGCGTCCGGACTTAAAATTAATTTGAGGAAGTGTGAGATATTTCCTATAACGGAAGTGAATGATATTAGATCACTTACTCGGGTTTTGAATTGTAGGGTTAGCAGTCTTCTGGCGACATATCTTGGAGCACGGTCAGGTGCTCCAAGAAAGGATCACATTGTGTGGAGTTAGGTTATTCAAGAGGGTCAAGAAGAGACTAGCATGACAGAAAAGAAATTTGTCCAAGGGTGAGAAGGAAGTAGTTTTTAAGAGCACACTTTCTAGTGTTCTCACTTACTACTTAAAATTTGTCCACGGGTGAGAGGTGTGCAGATGCATTGGTTAGGAGGTATGAAAGGCTGGCTATTGAGGATTATTAGAGTGGATTAGAGTCCCACATTGGTTGGCAAATGAACTAGTGGTCCGCTTATATGGACTTAGACAATACTCCTTTATGAGCGAGCTTTTGGGGTGGTCATACAAGGAGTGATAAGATTAGGAATGAGACCATTCAGGAGAAGCTACAGGTGGCCCCTATGGCGAGACTTGATCTCACCGGGGACATGACCTTAGATAGAAAGGAGTAGAGGTCGTGAATTAGAGTAGCAGGCTAATAGGTTAGTAGGATTAGGTTGATGTCTGGACTTGGGGTATAGTAGGGTAGTAGGATTAGTCACGTTTTATATTCTGGATTTTCATTATTCGTCATATATATGTTGATTTTTTATCGTATTTACACACTATCATGTACTTTTTGTTATAGTTGTTCTTCCTGTTTCCTTTTCTTTTCCTTTCCCTTTTTTTCATATCTAGGTATTCTGCTTATTGGTTTTTGAGACGAGGATTCCCAGGAAACAATCTCTCTACCTCTGAGGTACTGGTAAAGTCTGCATACATTCTACACTTCCCAGACCCCACTTGTGGGATTCCATTGGGTATATTGTTGTTATTGTTGTTGTTGAGCGAGCTTTTGGGGTTGAGTTAGGTCTATGTTCCATTTCTTTACATGGTATCAAAGCATCTGACAAACATTTGGTGAAAGAAAATTAGGTCAAAATAGCCATCGTGCATCAAATTTCAATGACTTTCTAGGGTTGTTCTGCGTCAACCCCGTGTCCGTCAATGTTGTGTGAAAACCAACACCACCACACGATCCCCTAGCCACTCGCAACCATAACCCACAAAATTCTGCCGACAAAAAACCTTCCATGCACCGTTGGAAGTAACCCTCTCCAGAGAGATCTACATCATGCATTGGGTGCATGAGTCGAGACTTCTTTTTCTCCAGTAAGGTCGCCTACCCAACAATATATTTTTCTTCAAGTTCTAATGAGGAAATCACTGTTCCTATTAGGCCCATCTCCCTTTGGGCTCCCGATTAACACTCCAATTTGGTTTGCGTGTGAAGGAGATGTTAGAGTGAACTAGTGGTCTACTTATATGGACTTGGGAAATCCTCCCCCCATGAGCTAGTTTTTGGTGTTAGAATAGACTAAAGATCTATTTCTTTACGCGAATTTTAGTGAAGGTTGAGGTAGGCCAAAGAAGAATTTAGGGGAGGTGATTAGACGAGACATGACATATCTTGAGCTTAATGAGCATATAACCTAAGATAAGAAGGTATGGATTTCGAGGATTAGGGTAGAAATGTAGTATGTAGTCTAGTTGTAGCACTTTTATGTGGGAGAGGCAGGGCTAATCTCCTCTTCCCATCTTGCCTTATCTAATAGTACTACTTTTTAATATCATAGTATCTTATTCTTTAATTTTTACTACTACCTATTAATCCATTTTCGTTTTTCACCCCGCTATTTTGTTGTAGTTATTTTCCTTCCAATTTGGCTTTGATTACACTCCTTTGACCAGAGGGTCTATCAAAAACAACTTCCCTACGACAGATAGGGGTAAGGTCTACGTACATCCTACTCTCCTCATACCTCACTTATGGGATTACACTTGGCATGTTGTTATCTGATTATTGTCGACTTAATAGCTTGGTCCAATGGTGATGGTATGTGATTAGTCATTAAGTTTAGAGTCAGCAACACTTTACTAATCATATGCCAAAAGCGAAAGTCAGCAATCTTTCCCAACACTCTATTCCAGTTTATATAACACAATTTCCCTTTTAGTTTGTTGCAATGCTCCGTTTTGTATGGCACCCTTTCAGGGTGTCTGTACCAAGAAAAATGACATCTTCCTATACTTAGAAATGCGTTTAAATTTAAATTTCTCCTATACCCATGATGATATGCTCTCATAGACAGACATCATGGCATGTTTATCGCATGTTTATATTATACTTTTGGTATACCCAAGAAAATATGGCATGTTTAAAAACTGTACATTTTAAGGGCACTTTTGGCATGTGCCAAAAGTCTTTTCTTTCTTAAACTCCATGACCAATAAAACACTGGTATATTCCAAGCCCAATAAAACACTGGCACATTAAATGGAATGAAGGGAATACTATCCAGAAGTAGAGATAAGCAATCCAACTGAATATAATATGAACAGATTATGAAAGAAGAGCACTAAGAGTAGACCATATTCTGTAATGGAACTTACTACATCTTGTCTGACTTCATGAATACTCTCTGCAGTTGATGCACCGAATTTCTCAGAATAGTACCTTTCCTTGTATCCAGGCTCTCCTAGCTTCACCTAAAAGGTAATAGACATTTGATGGCCTTCATAAAATGAATTACATTTATTCTACATATGCAGCATGCATGCAATCAAACTTTCTTTCTACAATAGCATGATATAAATATAGTTCTACTTTCAAAATCTAGTAGCATACAACTTCTACAATGGGTTGAACTAGAAGCAACAAAAGTCAGACATAAACTCGAACCATATTGGAGGCAATTTTTTAGTGAGATCTCTGACTTCCATAGGGTTTAACCTATCTAGCACAATTTTTCTTTCTTCATTAATTTCTCCTCTATTTCAGTACATTCTGTTGCTTCAGGGGTTCCTCATCAAATTTACGATTTTCATCGATATCCTTACTTTTTTCTCAAGTATAAAACAGACCATTCAATACTCCCTCCGTCTTATTTTATGCGACACCATTTGACTTGGCACGGTATTTAAGAAAAAAGAAAGAAGACTTTTGAAATTTGTGGTCCAAAATCATCCATAGATATTTGTTTGGTTGAAAATCATTTCATTAAAGGTATAAATGAAATTTTAAAGTTAAATTGTTTCTAATTCTAGTAACGTGACATTCTTTTTGGGACGGATTAAAAAGGAAAGAGTGCCATAAAATGGGACTGAGAGTCATATTTTTTATTTTGTTCAGGTAAAGCTAAACACACCATTCAACATTAGTAATGCAGTACAAGTGAAGATTTTAAAATCACACAGAAGACCTAAAATAACATTCTCTCTATCTCTATGAGGTAGTGGTAAGGTTTGCGTACATTTTACCCTCCCCAGACTGGGTATGTTGTTGTTGATGTACAGAAGACCTAAAATCTCTCAGAACCATTGGATATTTGACTTCTTTTAGTTATCAAGTAACGGTGTTTTCATTCATAAACATGGCCCAAAAAAACTGGCCGAATACAAGGGGAATATTAAAAAGTGGAGAAATTTACAAAAAGAAATGGTTCTCTACGAACTCCACCCAATCTTCTATACAATTGGGAACTCTATGGGTGCACCAAAAGGAAATAAACGATTGGATAATCCTTAATTGAGAAGGTGTTGAGCATCTATGCGGGGAGCATCTGATACTCTTATCAATTCACTACTTGATTGGAAATCATCAGGAGAAGTAAATGGTCAGTCAAGGGAGCATCTACTTCAGAAGTGCAGGTAAAGAACAACAGTGTCACATCATCAATGGCCCTACTTCATTATAGAGATGATATGCTAAGCAGATTTTTTTTTTTTGAGAACGGTAACTTTTATTCATCTGCATAATGACTAGGCAGGTAACAATATTTACAAGCTTGAGTTGTGTATATTACAAAGCTTCCAAAAATCGTAGAATGGATTCAGCATCCTCGAAAAAAGGTTCTTTGCACCAAAAAATGTTAATTATAAATACAATTCATTTTAACTAGTAACTAATAGACTAAAACTAGTCCTGCTTTAAAAACATATAGATTGTTCATTTCCTTCCATATGGTCCACCAAATGCAAGCTGGGATAATACTACACCACTTCTTCTGCTTTGCCCTTCTTCCCTCATAATTCCAGCTTTTCCAAAGGTCATTCGTATTTCCTTGCATTGTCCACTTTAGCATAGCCAAGTCAAAAACAGGTTGCATAGTTGAGAGGTGAAAATACAATGCAGAAGGAGATGGCTGTTGGTTTCTAAGACAACTTTACATAGGAAATGTCTGGAGGCCAATTGCATACATTCTCTGTAGATCATTGTTGAAATTGGTAACTTTATTACATAACAAAACAGTACCTGGTTGTACTGAAATAATATATACAAAGGATCTCCAAAACTCTACTGCTCTATACTTAAATTGAATCTGAAACATCAATGATAGAAGCAGTATCATCAGGGTATAATTGATTACACCAAAAACATAGCACCATGATAAAATCCAGCTTGACCTTCTGAATACTACTCTCAATGCTCTCAAAACATCTAGAGTTCCTCTTGTTCCAGATTGCCCACCATATACCTGCAGGGACAATTCTCCATCCATTTCTGTTCTTGGCATGTAAACCTGATCCTTCCAGCTCTCAAAGCCTCTGGAACCTATCCGGGCATAGTCCAAGAGATGCCTTTCGAGTATTAAAAAGATTCTCCAAAGCTGATGTGTGAACTTGCAGTGTAGGAGTAGATGGTAAACTTTCTCTGTTGTTTCTCCACAAAGAAAACATCTGGAACATAAAGGTAACCCCCTCTTCATTAGATTATCCTGTATCAGGACTGCCTCTTTAGCCAGCAGCCACACAAAACAGGATACTTTGTGTAGTATTTTTGTTCTCCATATGTGTTCCCAAGGCCAGTTGAAGATTTTCAATTGATGATTTGAGTGATTCGTCATCTTGTAGAAGGCACTAACCTTGAAAACTCTTCTATTGTTGCCTAACCACCACAAGACATCCTCTCCAGCTTGAAGTCTCATGATTTGTCCAGTGTTATAGAATTTTTCCACTCTTTGAACTTCCCAGTCATTGATTTGTCATTACTAGATTGTATATATTTGGAAATGCTACTTCCAAAATGCCAACCTCATGCCAATCATCCTCCAGAAGCAAGTTTTGTTTCCATTAAGAACTTTATGCTTAGACTTGTTTAACTTCACTCAACAAGACTCTGGTGGCTCTCCACAGACTAACTCCATATGGTGTGGTGATCTCCTTAGTCATCCATTTATCTTCCCCTAGATACCTTGCACTAATAACTTTCTTCCATAACAGCTGATTTTCCTTTGCAAATTTCCCTAGCCACTTCATTCTGAGACCAAACTTCTTGCCTAAGGTCATTGTGTTCCACTTGACCAGGTGGTATTCTTTCCTCTCTTTATTTCCTTGCGGAAAAAAAATCCACTGGACGCTATCCAACCTATTAATGATTCCAGTTGGAATTAGAAACAGGGACACCATATATGTTGGAAGGAAATCAAGTAGTGAATTGATAACAGTGAGTCTACCTCCCAATGATAAATATTGAGACTTTCATCTGGCCAGTTTCTTTTCACATCTTTCCATCACATTGTTCCATATAACTATGGACTTAGAATTAGTATGTATTTGAAAGAGTTCCACCATTCACTGATTATCTCACTAAAGCCTTCTGAGTCTAGCCATCAACCTGAAAACTTGAAACACCACTTCTTCCCATTGCAGGAGCCACCCTGTGAGACAGTAGGACTGTGGTCTGAAACCAATCTCGAGAGAGGGAACTGTTTTAAATCATTGAATCTATCATCCCATTCTTGTGATATTAAAATCCTGTGGATTCTAGAAATTATTTCATCATCATCTCCTTTAAACCAAGTGTAAGTAGCTGTACTACCCCAGAAGTGGAAAGTTGGAATGAGAAAGAAATGTTGCAGAAAATCTATTGATGCAGGTGTCCACGAGCCATTTCTACGGACCGTATAAAGGTTCACAAGTCGGGGAAAGCAACCGTAGATGGGACCTGACGTTGGGAAAAATTTTGAAAATTCAGTCGAGGTCCACGAGCTCATTCAACGGGTCGTACTCCATTTGACAAACCATAGGTGGCCCCTCATGGATGAGATTCAGAGACTTAGAAAATTGATCTTGGACAGGACAAAAGGGATTCCACGGTTCGTAGACCATTCCACGGGTCGTAGACCATTCCACGGGTCATGGTTTTGGGTTTCGTAGATAAGATTTAGAGATGGGCATTTTCAATACTTGGGTTACATGGACAGACAAGACGGGTTGTGGTCCTATCTATGGGTCGTGAAATGCTTTCGTGGTTTGAGATCCTGAGAACTTGGGAATTCACTCTCGTTGTCACTCTCACCGTCGCCGTCGTAACAATCATCTTCACCGCCGGTGTATTTCCACAACCCACCCACTTGATCTTGAAGGGAGAGGAAGCGTGTCTACATCCACGTCGCGCAAATCACGAATTCTGACAACACCTGAAGCATCGTCCTTTGCGCGTTGATTTCATCTCTGGCGACTTCAAAAACGCGCCGATCTAGGGTTCCGGTGGCAAGCAAGAACGGAAAGAAGCAGTTATGGATCTTGTTTGTTTTCGACGGCTGTCCGATTTCGATTTTTATCAGGTTTGAAGTTCAGATTTCCAACGATTTTCGAGGATTTCTAGCTCGATTCTCCTGTGACTTTCTAGCGACTTTCATTCAATTTCTTGGTGACGCCTTCAGCAATTTACAGCGACAGGATACTGGTGCAATTTCGGTCCCTTTTCCAGTTGATATCCCCCAAACTCTTCTATGTTTACTATTTCTTGACTACAAAACTGACTACACTACTCCATAATTCTTGACGGGTTGTGACTGCATTATTTCATAGCACTTGATTGGTTGTGACTGCATTATTTCAGTGTTCTTGACTACATTGTTCATTGTTCTTGACTGATTATGGTTGAGTAAATTTCTACTTGATGCGATTGTTGAATTTACTCTGAAATTGGGTTCCTTTACGTGTTGAATTTATGTTTGTTCGTTGTAAATTTATTTGTTAGGGAGATTTTGCAAATTGCTCAACATTACTGTCACCATAAATTTAAGTTACCATTTATTATATTTTGCAAGCTTACATATAATAATGTGCTGCCTTTATTCGTTTATCCGTCATGATTTGTACATATCATATTAATTGTTTATATTTCACTGTTCTGTAGTGTGGGGTATTATAGTTTTCTCTAGATTGTATCTTCTTGATCTTTATAGCTTAGTGAGTTAGTAGTTCATAGTTTAGTGGCGT
Source organism: Solanum aculeatissimum (assembly GCA_038996855.1). Taxonomy (NCBI): domain Eukaryota; kingdom Viridiplantae; phylum Streptophyta; class Magnoliopsida; order Solanales; family Solanaceae; genus Solanum; species Solanum aculeatissimum. The sequence continues at coordinate 10,566 of JBCEWC010004580.1, forward strand.
CAGAATCTAATGGTGGACTAGAGTCATCTCGTCGGTTGTCGTCGGAGTTAAGGGGTAGGGGTGGTAAGAGGGGAACGGGCTTATTTAAGTTAAGGGTGGGGTCGTAGAATATAGGGTCACTTACAGGGAAATCATAGAGCTAGTGAAGTGTGTTAAGAGGAGACATATTAATATAGCGTGTGTTCAGGAGACCAGGTTGGCAGGTACCAAAGCTCGGGACATAGATGGGTTTAAGTTATGGTACTCGGGTGGTTCTAGGGGTAGAAATGGTGTAGGTATCCTAGTAGACGAGGACCTTAGGGATTATGTGGTTTAAGTTAGGAGGTTTAACGATAGGGTGATGTCTATCAAACTTGTGGTTGGTAGGCATGTAGTGAATGTAGTTAGTACCTATGCGCCTCAAGTAGGCCTGGATGGGGAAGTCAAAAAGCTCTTTTGGGAAGATTTGGATGAGGTTGTGAGAGGCATACCAGATTCAGAAAAAATCATCATTGGGGGTGACTTTAATGGGCATATCGGGGCGACCACTAACAGGTTTGAAGATGTTCACGGAGGCTTTGGTTTTGGGGAGAGGAATGGAGGTGGGACATCTCTCTGGGGTTTTGCCAAAGCCTTTGATTGCTAACTCATGTTTCCTAAAGAGAGAAAATCACTTGATTACCTTTCGTAGTACGGTAGCTAAGACTCAGGTCGATTACTTACTTCTCCGACAGGGTGATAGAAGCCTTTGTAAGAATTGCAAGGTTATTCCGAGTGAAAATATTTCCACTCAACATAGGCTTCTAGTAATGGATTTAGAGATTAAAAGAGAAAAGAAGAAGAAGACTTTTAAAGCCCTATTGAGGATTAGATGGGGAAGCTTGACTCCTGCCCTTTCACGAAAGATGGAAGAAAAGTTGAGTAGTTTAGAGGCTTGGAGTAGTGGCGGAGATGGGAACAATATGTGGGACACTACTGCGGGTTGCATTAGAAAAGTAGTTACCGAGGTACTAGGGGTTTCGAGAGGGACTTTTGGTGGACGTCAAGGCGATTAGTGGTGGAATGACGAAGTCCAAGGCAAAGTAAAAGCTAAGAAGATTGCTTATACGAAGTGGTTGGAGTGTAGGGATGAGGATGAAAACCGAACGCTTGAGGAGATTTATCAGACGGCAAAGACAGAAGCGAAGATGGTAGTGTTGAGTGCTAAGACAGCAGCGTTTGAGCGTCTATATGTGGAGCTAAGTGATAAGGGCGGTAACAAGAGACTGTATAGGCTCGCTAAAGAGAGAGAAAGGAAAGCTCGCGACTTGGACCAAGTGAAGTGCATCAAGGATGAGGAAGGTGAGGTGTTGGTGGAAGAGACTTCCATTAAGCTAAGGTGGCAAGTTTACTTTCATAAACTCTTAAACGAAAAAGGAGATAGAGATATCGAATAGGGTGAGTTGGCACACTCCGAAAGTCATCGAGATTTTGGTTATTGCAGGCGGTTCAGAATTGAGGAGGTTAGATGTGCTATTAGTAGGATGAAGAGAGGGAGGGTGATAGGACTCGATGAGATTCCGGTAGATTTTTGGAAGAGCATGGTCAAGGATGGCATAGAGTGGTTGACTAGACTGTTCAATGCTATTATGAAGACTGCCAAGATACCCTATGAATGGAGGAGTACAATGGTTCCGTTGTACAAGAACAAGGGTGATATTCAAAATTGTAACAACTACAGGGGTATCAAGTTGTTAAGCCACACAATGAAGGTGTGGGAGAGAGTGGTGGAGATGAGGGTGAGAAAAAGAGTGTCTATTTCAGAGAAGCAGTTTGGATTCATGCCGGGGCGGTCGACTATTGAAGCAATTCATCTTGTTTGGAGATTAGTGCAGAAATATAAGGAAAGAAAGAAGGACCTTCATATGGTGTTTATCGATCTCGAGAAGGCCTATGACAAAGTTCAGAAGGATGTCCTATGGAGGTGTTTAGAGGTGAAAGGTGTTCCAATGGTGTATATTAGGGTGATAAAAGACATGTACGACGGAGGTAAAACTCGAGTAAGAACGGTGGGAGGAGACTCAGAGTATTTTCCTATTGAGATGGGATTTCATCAAGGATCTATATTGAGCCCTTTTTCTGTTTGCTTTGGTGATGGATGAGCTGGCACGGTCTATTCAAGAGGAGGTTTTATAGTGTATGCTATTTGCAGATGACATAGTACTGATTGATGAGACTCGGGCTAAAGGTAATGGTAGATTGGAGGTTTGGAAACACGCTTTGGAATCCAAAGGGTTCAAACTGAGCACGACTAAAACAGAATACTTGGAGCGCAAATTCAGTGTTGCAACGGATGAAACAGACATTGATGTGAGGCTTGCCACTCAACTTATTCCCAAGAGAGAACTTTAAATATCTTGGGTCCATCATTCAGAGTAATGGTGATATCGACGATAATGTCACACATCATATTGGGTCAGCATGGACTAAATGGAGGCTTGCATTTGGAGTACCATGTGATAAGAAGATACCACCTAAACTCAAAGGTAAGTTTTACAGAATGGTAGTTAGACCGTCTTTACTGTATGGAGTATAGTGTTGGCCAATCAAAAACTCACATGTGCAGAAGATACAGGTCGCGGAGATGAGGATGTTGAGATGGATGTGTGGACATACCAAGAGTGAGAAGATTAGGAATGAGACCATTCGGGAGAAGCTAAAGGTGGCCCCTATGGCTGACAAGATGAGGGAAGCGAGACTGCGATGATTTGGACATGTGCAGAGAAGAAGTACCGATGTTCCTATTAGGAGGTATGAGAGGTTGGATTTAGGAGTTAGACAAAGGAGTAGAGGTAGACCAAAGAAGTATTGGGGAGAGGTGATTAGACAAGATATGGTGAAATTTGATCTCATCGAGGACATGACCTTAATAGGAAGGCGTGGAGGTCGCGAATTAGAGTAACAGGCTAATAGGTTAGTATGGTTAGGATGATGTCTGTTGTGGGGTATAGTAGGATTAGTCGTGTCTTTATATACTGTGTTGTCATTATCCGTCTCATATATGTTAATTTTATCATATTTACATACTATCGTGTGCTTTTCGTTATTAGTCGCTCTTTCTGTTTCCTTTTCTTTTCCTTTCTTTTTTCCATATCTAGGTTTTTCTACTTATGGATTTTTGAGACGAGGGTTCCCAGGAAACAGCCTCTCTATCTCTATGAGGTAGTGGTAAGGTCTGTGTACATTATACCCTCCCCAGACCCCACTTGTGGGATTCCACTGGGTATGTTGTTGTTGTTGTTATCCACGGTTCGTAAAAGGAACTACGGACCGTAGATGACCCTCGTGGTCTGACGACAGTTTTTTTTCAAGGATATTTTGGACATTTCCCATGCTTTTAATATTAAAGCTATGTTATTTCTAAGATATTTCTAAGCCCTATAACTGATTTTGTACTTCTAATTTCACGCATTCCCTCTCGTTCACTCAAAACCCCAAATTTCTTCCCAGAAATTCTACCTCATGGTTATTTTCTTCATCAAGCTAGGATTTCAAAGATTCAAGTTTCCTTCTCAAGTTCCAAGGCTAGGGTTCACCTCAAGTATGTGGGTGTTCATTCATAGATTCAGTTCATCCATAAAGTATAAAAGAATTTCCTACTTTTCTATGTTTTTTCAATGAAGAAACCTAGGGTTTTGATGATCTAGCATTGGGTTCAATTAATTCTGCTTTTATTCATTCTTATGGATATAATCATGCACGAATTGATATTAATTTCATGATTTCAAGATTTTAAATTCAAATTCTTCAAGATTTCATCTAGGGTTCATCAAATTCTTCATGGGTCCTTTCAATTGATTCAATTGATGTTATTTTATGTGATCATACATAAATTTGCTAAGATACATGATTTAAAGTTGATTTCCCATGAATCCATGCATTATTCCCTAATTTCACTATGAATAATGACCATGATTTGACAAGGATTTCATGCATGTTTAAGAAAATGATGAATTATGTTTTAATAATGTCTCTCAAGAAAGAATGAATGATTGTGAAAGGATTTCCCACACAAGAATGATGGTGAAAGATTTTCTCACCTACCTACAGATTCGTAAAGATGAAAAGACTATTCTCACATTACATGAATCATGATTCAATGAGCTACTCCATGATCATGACTTTATGAAATGATGTTGTAGTTAATTATTGCCTTTCCACATGATATGTTTTAACTATTTACTTTATCTATTCTGTGGGATTGACTTAGTACCGAGTTGATTATTGTCAAGAGGGCTCGAGTTGATGGCAGTGGCTTTTCTCACCAAAGGCCCGGTGATGGTGGACGCTCTCAAAGTCACCAAAAGTTTTTCAATCAAGATTTTTTCCATGCTTCAGACCAAACGTTCAATAAGGATAGGGTGTCTAACCAAGCCTCAAGGAGGTGGTGCTCATGGGTGTTCTATTCCTATATCTCAAAGGTGTGGCAAGAGTCATTGGGGGAAGTGCTTGAAGGATATTGATGCTTGGGTTGATGGTGGAAAAGTGGATCACAAGATAGTGGATTGCCCTTTGCTTCTAGCAAGGGTAGAGATGGTCGTCCACAGGGTCAGGCTACTACCATAGGATGCTTGGTTCAGCAGGGTACATCACCTCGTTTTGATGGTGTCGATGCCAAAACAGATTCTATGCTCTTCAAACTCGACAAGATTATGAGGGTTCTCTTGATGTAGTTACCGATATTTTACGGACCTTTGACTTTGATGTGTATGCCTTGCTTGGCCCGAGAGCGAATTTGTCTTTTGTTACTTCTTATCTTGCTATGAAATTTGATATTAGTCCCAAGATCTTGTTAGAACCTTTTTCAATTTATACTCTTGTTGGTGACTCGATCTTGTCCAAAAAAGTACAGAAATGACCCAGTCTCGGTGTTTCATAAAGTTACCTCATGTTATCTTGTAGAGATGGATATGACTGATTTTGATATTATCCTTGGTATGAATTAGCTTCATGCATGTTATGCTTCTAATGATTGTAGAACCCGAATGGTTAAGTTTCAGTTTCCTAATGAGCCAACCTTAGAATGGAAGGGTAGTGATTCCATGTTTAAGGGCCAATTCATCTCGTGCCTTAAAGCTCGAAAATTGATTTCAAAGGGTTGTATCTACCATCTTGTGTGGGTTAGGGATACGAATTTTGAAGCCCCTATTCTTGAGTCAGTCCCCATTGTCAATGAGTTTCTAGATGTGTTTCCTGATGGTCCACCCAGTATTCCTCCCGGAAGAAAAATTAATTTTGGTATAGATCATCTTCCCCATACCCAAACTATCTTGATTCCTCTTTACCATATGACCCCGGTGAAACTTAAGGAATCAAAGGATCAATTGAACAATTTGTTGGATAAGAGATTCATTATACCGAGTACCTCTCCATAGGGTGCTCCAGTCCTCTTTGTCCGAAAAAAAGATGGTTCTCTTCGTATGTGTATCGATTATCGGCAATTGAACAAAGTCACAATCAAGAATAAGTATCCCATCCAAATAATTGATGACTTGTTTGATAAACTCCAAGGTGCAAGCTACTTCTCAAAGATTGATCTCCGATTGGATTACCACCAATTAAGAGTAAGGGAATGTGACATTTCAAAGATGGTCTTTAGAACTCGGTATGGTCACTCTGAATTTTTGGTATGTCCCAAGCTACTTCTCAAAGATTGATCTCCGATTGGGTTACCATCAATTAAGAGTATGGGAATGTGACATTTCAAAGATGGTCTTTAGAACTCGGTATGGTCACTCTGAATTTTTGGTATGTCCTTTGAACTAACAAATGCTTCTGCAGGTTAGTTAATTATTGTCTTTCCACATGACAAGGATTAATGATTTATGATTTCTATCTTGTTTGAATTTGACTTAACACCGAGTGGACTTTGAGGTGGAGGTTTGGTAAGGGAGTCTCTAGTAACAATGTCTAGTCCCACAACTATGTGTCACGATAGGTTTGCCTTAATTGGCCTAGCTATTAGAGACATATATAGCGTACATTATGACCCGTTTACAGGGTAGAGTCTACCTTGGCAAGTACTCCCCCTTTCTCTTGTGTAGAGGCAAACATCGTGATTCCATGTTATAATTCGCATGGTCTTATTATCGGCTAAGGTTGATATCCTATATATAATTATGATTTCTAATGACTTATGTTTCTTAAAGGTTTTCATTATGATTCTTTCTATGTATTGACCCTATTCATGTTTTAATTATGCACTAAATGGATTCTTATCATGTTCTTTATCTTGGTCAATTGCATATCATGGCATATAGCATATTGCATTCTCACATACTTGGTGCATTCAATAGTACCGATCGCATACTTCTTTTGCCTATATCGTTTTACAATATAAGTGCAGATGTTCCTCCTTCGCGTGGCTAGTTGAGATTCCTCTTCAGACCCAAAGTTGGTGAGTCCTCATGGTCTGAGGATGTGCTTATGTTCACATTTAGACTTGTTTCTTTCTTGATTTCAGTTTATGTTCGGACATCGTGTTAGCTCGGGCCTGTCCTAGTAATTCATCTATGCTTTCGAGGCTTTTCAGACATATATGTAGCTTGGGTTGGGAGAACCAGTATCGAACACCCGCACCCGACTCCGAGCAACTTAGAGGAGGAGTATATTGAAGGGGATAGAGCATGCAGACGTATAACATGGAGTGATAACTATGGGTTGGGAGAGGAGTCCTCATATTTGCAGACTTCGAGAATGTAAACCAGCAGATAGTAGAGCTAGGCTCCACAAAATAAGAAAATGATTTTGTTGATACATTCAAGTAATTAAACGTTTCACAATTAGGAATCGACGAGGTTGAGCCAATTGAAACACAATTCCACAAGATGCTAGGAATACTTTAGAAAATTTTCATTCTTGAGAATATTTTGAAAAGAGATAAAATGTAACTTGTGTAGCTCTTATACAAAAAATGAGAGAGGCAAAGGAGCTGAGGGACTTCAGAAATATCAGCTGGATAGGTAGTGTATATCAATTATAAAATAATTTCCAAAGTGTCAACAGAAAGATAGAAAACTGCAGTTCACAAGTTGGTGGATAGACATCTAATCGCATTCATCAAAGGAAGGCAAATAATGGATGCTCTTTGATTGCAAATGAGTCTGTGGACTCAAGGTTCAAGGCAAAGAAGACAAGGAATTTGATGAAGAAAATGGGTTTTGGAGACAAATGGGTTAACTCAATGAAGTTCTGCATCAGAAAAGTTAGATATTCCATTTTGATGGATCACAAGAAGGATCCTTTTCTTCGTTAAGAGGGTTAGGACAAGGAGATCCCTTATCTCCATTCCTCTTTACCATAGCAATGGAGGTCCTAAACAGAATGGTGAAGAAAGATAACCAAAATGGATGGCTGACAGGTTTCAAGTAGAAAATAGGGTAGGTGATGGCCTAGTGATCCCTCATTTATTGTATGCAAATAAAATCCTGGTGATCAGTGATGCTAAAGTGGAACAACTAAGGCATATAGGCCTCATTTGATAGTTTTTGAAGCAGCGTCTAGTCTTCATCTTAACTATGAAAAGAGTTCTATGTTCCCCTAGAGTTCTATGTTCCCCTAGAGTTCTATGTTCCCAGTAAATGAAGTGTCAGATATTTAAATTTTGGCACAGGGAACAAAGAACAAATTTGTGGAGATATGAAATGAGGCATTGGAAAGATGTGAGAAAAGGTCAGCTTTGAGGAAAAGCCAACATCACTCCTAGAAAGGCATGATAGTACTTGTCAATAGCATTCTGGATGCTCTCCCTCTTAACATGATGTATTTATTTCCAATGCACGTTACAAACAACAAACAACAACATACCCAGTGAAATTTATTTCCAATGCACGTTAAAGTTGAAAAAAGATTTGATGCTTTGAGGAGAAATTTTATTTGGCAAGGAAACAAGGAGAAGAAAAGCTACAATCTGGTGGAATGGAACAATGTCACAAGAAGCAAGAGTTCAGGAGGTTTGGGGATTAAAATAATTGAGAAACCAGAACAGCAGCCTTCTCAAGAAGAAGCTAATGAGAAGCTAATGAAAGTTTAACATGGAGAATCAAGATTTATGCAGGGAAATGATCAAAGTAAAATATGACGTTGAGGGGCAATGGGTATCAAAAACCGTGGCCTCAGCTTTTGGGCTTGAGGGGCAATGAAGCTATAGAAGCCCTAAGAAGACCATCATCAAGGTCTCAAGGAGTTGCAAGCCAAGTTTTCTGGGCTTCAATGGCAAATTAAAAAGATGCTTGTCGTGGAAGAAGAGTCCAAGAGTTGTTTTATTTTTATTTTTATCTTTATTTTTTGAGAAAGGTAATTTGTATTATCAACAGAGGGATACTCTAGGAGTATTCCAGTAATACTTACAAAAAGATCACAGAAATGTAAAAACTAGCCTCCTATAATCTCATAAGTAACGAAAAATACTAGGGATATCTTCTTCTTGAGGATCTTCATGCTTCCACCAAAAATAGAACAGAACCATACAATTCATCTTCATTTTCACAAAAGATCTGCTCTTGTTTTTAAAACATCTTTGGTTCCTTTCTAGCCAAATAGTCCACCAAATGCAAGCTGGAACAATTTTCCATCTCTCTCTATGCCCTGACTGATTTCCATCCCTGTTCCAACAAGCTAAAGCTTCCTTTATATTCCTAGGCATAGTCCAGTTTATACCCCTATGATTGATGAAAATCTGCCATAGCTTCACTGTCTCTCTACAGTGTAGAAAGAGATGATTTATTGTCTCTACTTCACATTCACAAAAAGAGCATCTGGAGCACAATTGGAGGCCTCTTTTCATTAGGTTGTCATGAGTTAGTGCAGCCTGCTTAGCCAGAAGCCAGGAGAAACAGGCTATCTTGAATGGAACCTTGACTTTCCATATCATTTTCCATGGCCAGCCTCCTTGTTGTAGGTCCGATCACTGAAACTTCCTATAAGCAGATCCAACTGAGAATCTCCCTTGTTTCTCTGGAATCCAGGCTAGTTGATCCTCACTGGTATTGAAATCCTTGCATTGTTCCAAAGTGTTTAGGAATTCAACCATTCTACTCACCTCCCAATCATTCAATGATCTTCTGAATCTAAAGTTCCACCCCTGGTGGTTTCTTATCTCTTTAAGAGTGACCTTTTCCTGGAGGCTCAAAAGAAGAAGATCAGGGAAACTGTTTTTTAGAGATCCCTGTCCCACCAAGCTTTCCTTCCAGAACAAGGTCTTCCTTCCATCACCCACCTTGATCTTACAATTATTTATCAATTTTGGCCACAAATTCCTTATTGATCTCCACAAATCAGTACCAAATGGTTGTGTAGTAGCTTTGCTGATCCACCAGTTTTCCATGCCATATCTTGTCCTGATTGTCTCCTTCCAGAGAGATTGTTCTTGAGAAGCCATTTCATTAGTAGGCTGCTGTTCTGAATCTTCGGATTCCTTATTCCCAATCCCCCTTCTTTCTTGCTGGCTATGACTTCATCTCATTTGACCAAATGAAATTTGTGGTTGTTTGGGTCACAGTTACCTTGCCACAGAAAATTTCTTCTGATGGTGTCCAGTCTGTCCCTTACACTAGCCGGCATAGGGAATAATGACATCATATAGGTAGGTAGAGCATCCAGGACACTGTTTATGAGAGCAAATCTACCACCCAAAGACAAATAATGACTTTTCCAGTTAAGTGCTACATGTATTTCATGGTCCAAGTCCAAACCAAGAGGAGGATTGGGGACCACCTGAAGCCCCAAAATGCGTCCAAATTGGCGTGTATTTTTGGTTCCGAAAGTGCCACTTCTTTCCTTATTTTGTCAGCTAGTTGTGGCAAGAAGTGTGATACAGTACTAATTTAGTTGTTTTCCTACAATTTCTTTTAGGAATTTTTTCCATGTTCTCCTAGTTTTTAGCTTTACTACTTTTTATTTCCATAAAAGGACTTGTTGTCCAAAGAAGAGTAGGATTCGAATCCTAAAGTTACTACGGGGAGTACACGTTTTTCACCCCTATATATAGAGAAGTTCTTTTGTTTTTTCTCAGACAACATTATAATAATTTTTTTGTTTACACAGACAACATTATTAATATTATTGAGTTTTTTTCTTTACACTTTTGTGTATTTGTTACTTGGGATTCATCTTCCAACCTGAACAATTCTTCTAAGAGGTAAGATTAATCGTACGCTTGATATCTATTGTTCTTACTCAATCAACCGAAGAAAGTAATCAGTCATATACTAACTTTTGTCTTTAATTATTCAATTAGGTGTCAAGATCACCTCTCATCTAAGTTCATGAATAGAATCTGATAGTAAACACAATTAGCCCTAGTCAGAAAATTAGATCTACTACAATCAGTTAGGGTTCTTAGTCATTACTTTCGAGATTCGGGATTTATTTCTCAAATTTCACCTATCTTTAATTTCTTGTCTATAATCTTCATATTTCGCTTCCACATTATTTTCTTTTCTATTATTTAAAGTAAGTTGATTCTTATCAGGAAGGAACTCAAAATGTTTTGAAGGAACCATCACTTCTTTTTTTTTTTTTGATTTGCACCGGGTGTCCGAGTCTCTTAGAGCCCCGACTAATCCCGGGGGTGCACAGGCCCTCGGCAAGGAGTTTCCCGCAAGTGCACCACGGTTAATTCAGGTTTTACCCAATCCGATGGCCCTCAGAAATTGTTTGCACCCAATGGGTTTCGAACTTGAGACCCTGAAAGGGAGCAAACCCCAAGGCTCAAGTCTATTACCACCAGGCCAACCCCTGAGGGTTAGGAACCATCACTTCTTGTCAGAGTCTGAAGGTATATTGTCTACTATGTTTTACTTTTGGTGTAAAGTGAATTTTGTAAATGACATAATAGAATCTTGGTAAGAGAACAAGGATTTACTCTTGGGATATTTTTGTTTTTTGACTAAAAGTTGTAAAGATGGTTTTAAGCACAATTGTGCTGGATATTTTCATTAAATGTTACCTTTCTCAAATTTTTTAAAAAAAATGATTGGGGGATACATGGTTGATTGAACTTTGAAGAGATGGAAGAAGTAACAAGAGCTATCCAATAAAACTTAATTTTATGAAGCAGAAATATGGAGAGTCGGGAATAACAAGGAGTCAAAGTAAAGGCAAGAAATTATTGGAACCCTAAACAAAGTAAAGGAGCATTCAAGATCATAGCTCTCCAATTCTAGAATCTTTAAAAAAAAAAAAAGGCAAGTCTGGTGCACTAAAGCTCCTGCTACGCGCAAGGTCCAGGGAAGGGCCCGACTACAAGGGTCTATTGTACGCAATCTTACCATGCATTTCTGCTAGAGACTGTTTCCAAGGATTGAACCTGTGACCTCCTGGTCACATAGCAGTAACTTTACCAGTTACTCAGAGGCTCCCCTTCAAATAAATTTGGAGATCTTCAATAAGTAGATTTTTTGTGCAATGAATTCAATCTAATAAATACATGAATGCTATGGGAGATTAAAAGATGGGCACATCCTAGGCCATGCTAGAAAGAATATATTATCATTTACTTGATAACTTTTAAAATTGACTAGGATTTATGCATTGCTAACACACCTGATCTATTCTCTCTATGCATTCTGCAAGACACCACTATTATATGTGGAGTCCAACAACTTTTTCTTCGCTATAATTGTTTAGATGTTCCCTAATATTAGTAATTGTTCAAAGATCTAATCTACAGTACTGTAATATAGCTATAAACATATATAATCTTCACTTTTGGAATTGATGTTCAACCCCTAAATTAGCAAGTGTGGAGGTCATTTGCTGGACTCTGTTATTCATTTTGGAACAAAGTACTGATATACAAAATTGACCAGACTCAGACTTTCGCTTAATCACTTCAATAAACTTCTCTAGTATCAAGAAGTGTAACATTTAAGAGAAATAAATAACCTTGTCTTCTGCCGGAGGATGTGGCTGAGCATTAACCTCATTTCTTGCCCTTTCATTATTTTCTAAGGACTGCAATGAGAAAAAGAACCATAATAACATAAAATTATATATAATAACAATAATGAACCATCAAGAGTGCCAACAACAACAACAATGATCACGATAACAATAACAATGAAAATGATGAGTGAAGCAGCCATACATCCTGTTGAACAACAACCATGCTTTTCTACCAAAGACATGACTTTTAGAGCCCAATAAAAAACATAACAGACTACTGCATCAGAGAAACTTGGTAAAGTAACTAGTGTCAATGGCAAGTACAATCCAAGATTCAGCATAAAGAAGGTGCAGTGACTTGTAAGAAATCAGTAAAGCAATTCATAAAAACCCATCCAGATTTCTAATAAGGAACACAAATAAAATGGAAAAAATATTTGATATGCCTGAAAAATAAATATCTTCCAGCACTATACGCATGGTTTCAGAATCAGAAACAGGCTAAAATTCTGTTCTTTATTGAATTTTATGTCATGGTCTGTGCCACAATTATAAAAAAGAAATTGAAGAGATCACCTGCTGTATCCGGGATCTCTTTTGGAAGATTTGATCTTCATAAACTGCTGCCGCCTGAATAAAATATTCTACTCTATCCAAAAAAACCTGTGAATGGATGGTCATATTACTCAACCAAAATATAGGATTTCTCACCTTGGCAACCCAGAGAGACTAAACATATCTAACAAAAGCGAAAAGGAAACACTCTCAAAGCTAGTCGTGTCTTGTATGACTACATAATAAAATCTTATATATTAGCTTTAAAATTCAAGTAACCATGTCATATAAATGAAGCAAATTCCTTGAATCATAATGGTGATGATTGGTAATCCTTTGGACAAGAGATTTCATCTCATGATCTAAAATTATGAAATGAAACCAGCGCCTCGGACATGCGATCTCATCTTATAATTTGAATTCATGATGATGTGAGAATTTCATATCATGATTTCAAATTTTTCAAATACAAACATCAACGCATGTTTAAAAAAACACCATTTTATATTTACCAATTATTTATTTCATATGTAAACCAAATTTATAATTGAAATCATTTTGATCATGCGTTTCTTTAGTAAATATGTTGATAATCCTGTTAGGAGGTGCGAGAGATTGGATTTAGAGGTTACACGGAGGGGAAGAGGTAGACCGAAAAAGTATTGGGGACAAGTGATAAGGCAAGATATGGCGCAACTTTGTATATGTAAGGACCCTAGAAAGTGCAGAAAAGTTGGACTGGAAATGCACAGGGCTCATTTTACGAAGCCAAGTTCACGGCCCGTGGTTCAAACCATGGGTCGTAGACCAGGCTCCTGGATGAGAGCCTCAGAAATTTTTGAAATTTTTCTAAGTGTAAAGTGAGCAACGAAGACCATCTACAACCCGTGGAAGGAAACACGAACCTTAGATCGAGTCGTAGGCGTGAGTTCCAAACATGAAAGAAATTTAGAGCTTCTGGAAGGTAACCCACGACCAACAGGACGACCCATAGTCCCTTACACGGTCTGTGGTTAGCCTTCGTAAATGGGGTTCATAGAAGTGGAAATTTTACTAAGTATGGAAGGACTCCACGAGGCCATCCACGACTCGTGGATTGAAGTACGGCACGTGGATAGGGATTTCGTGGTTGGTCGCTGGTAACCCGTCTCAGAAGATTGGAAAAGGAGAACAGGACGACGAGAACCATGGCTCGTGGTTCAATCCACGGCCCGTAATCGGGGTCTCGTGCTTCGTGTCTAGCAGTTTTAATGAAGGGCATTTTCGTCCTTTCTGTCAATCCTAAATCTAAACTATGTCGTTTTTGTGACCCTTTAGGCCCCTAAGCAGACTTTAAAGTCCTAGAATTCCCATTCCTTTTCATTCTTCCACTTTCTCAAATTCTCAAAGGCAAATATTCTCTCCAAGAACAAGGCAAGAAGGCTAGGGTTTTCAAAAATCTCTTCCATAATAGCACATTCCTTCTCCTTGGGCTACACCTAAGGTATGTGAGTTGATTTGTGGGTCTCCTTTCACCCACAAAGTCCTATATTAAAAGCTTTTTATCTTTTCTTTAAGTTCCTTGAATACTACCATGCATGCTAATGATGATTTCATAATGTTTTATGCTATATTATGCCTTTAATGTTACCATGTAATGCTTTACTAAGTCTTTTTATGTGTTTTAAGTTGATGGTAATGATCCCAATGAGTAGGGTTTAAATGATGAAGTGTGGGTTGATAATGCATGTTTTAAATAAGCATAGTTTTTTCCAGGTTCATGCATGACTCCCATGATTTATGAATTTTCCAACCTATGATTAAGCCCACTAAGTTTAAAGTCAATTCTTGCATGATATATGATAATGAATAGGACAAAAAAGAAAGGTTTTAAGTTGATACTTGTCAAAGATATAAGTATGTCAATGATGCCCTAAATGATGTTTATGATGGTCCCCAAGATGAAAGGTCAATTCTCACTTGGTGGTTCCTTCAGTTTCTGAGCTACTCTTGAAATTGCTACTTATGATTCTAAGTGTCATTATTTGACTAAGTATAAGCTTTTATGAAATTTCGTGGGATGACTTAGCACCAAGTGTGGCAATGAGATGGGGTTCGATAAGGGAATCCTAGAAGCAACCCTTTGCCCAATTAACTATGTGCCACCATAGGAGCCCTTGTAGGATAGGCTAGTGGATCCACGTAGGCCAATTATGATAGATGATGATGCATGCTATGTGACGGAGTTTCACCCGGCAAGTGGACTCCCTGTGCTAATGTAGGGGGTTATGTTGGACTCCATGTAGTAGCTCACACAGTCTTATATATCGATTAAGGTATATTCCCACAATGTCTATGATTGATGTCTTCGATCCATCACATGTGTTTCAAATGTTGCATTGCTTTATTTCTTATCGATCATTATTCCTTGTGCATACTTAAGCTCATGTTAATGTTGCCCTTACTATTCCATGCATTAATGTCCTTAACTTATGAATGATGGCATTACAATTTCATACTTGCATTGCATCTCACATACTTAGTACATTCCAAAAATACTAAAGCATATTTTGCCTACATGATGTCACTATATAGGGACCGGATGTAACAACCCGAAATTTTGAAAACCTTGTGAAGATGATTAACTCTGATTTTGAACTTATTTTGGTTGGTTAATGATCTTCATGAGTCCCTCTTAAGTGTCCATGTTCAAAGAAATCGCATTGGTTGAGTTTTACATGTGAACCGCTGGGAGGGTCGACTTTAACTGGTCATATCTCTTAGCACAAGGAGAACTGGGTGGTCCATGACCTATCAAATTAAAGCTCTTTGAGTTAGCTTTCCAATGCACTTGGTTTCACTTGATTTGGAGTTCGGATGAAGAAGTTATGGCTTTTCTAGTAAGACTGCCTGTGCAGGCTTCATCTGGAAAAAAAAGGTTGACTAAGGCATGGCACTACGGGACCTATACGGGTCGTGAACCACCAAAAGGCTCGTGTAGGTGCCTCGTGGTCCTTAATACGAGTCGTGGTGAAGTGTTTCGTGAAGGTCTTGACCTATGGAATGGTTCTAAGTATAAGGTTAGCGTTGCGGAATTCACGTCAACGAAATAGGAGCCTTCACGGGTCGTGTGACACTTGATGGTCCATGTGGCTTGCCGTGGGAGTGAGGGCAGCCAAGATCATTGGCCAAGTGAGGTTCTACGGACCAGTTCACAGTCCGTGTGAGGCCTCACGGTCCATGTAGCCTTCCGTATAGTCAGTGGAGTGAAAATTTTCTAAGTATGGAATTATCATCTAGGGCCTTCATCAGGAAATATATTTTCTAAGTGCCACTTGACGGACGGGTACACGACCCGTGCGCCATCACACGGTCCGTGTAGTGGGTCGTGGGATGACCCCTGGCAACATTTTCTATTCGTTTCATCAATGGTTTAATTGTAATTTCGGTGTTTTTCTAAGGTCATTTTAGTCTTCCTAAGCCCTCCTAAACATCTGAATTAGCCTATGCACCTTCATCATATTCAAATTCATTCAACACTTGAATATTCAAACTCTCTCTTCTAAGATCTCTCTTTCAAGTGTGGGTTAAGGAGTCAAGTTGAAATCCAAGAAAGTCTTCTTCAATCATTCTTCTCCTTGAAGCTTCTAGTTAATCAAGGTATATGGGATTGATTCATGGTTCTCCTTTCAGCCATGAAAACCCCAAAACTCTTTTACACTTGATTTTATGAAATTTAAGCTTACTTTAAATATGGGTCTTTAAATTTATTGTTGATGTGATTAAATTGAAGTATGGGTTGTACTTATTTGATGATTTTAAAGCGATTTAAGTTCAATTATCATAAATTGCATTGAGATTATGAAGATTCAATTATGCATGTCCCTTTAAGTCTTCAATTCAAGCATGGGTAGTATGAATTA